>BQNB010171521.1:0-13555 GCA_026074375.1 Tanacetum coccineum | reverse complement strand
AGTGATTGTGCTATTTTGAATTTCAACCATGGATCAACGTTTTTGCAAAATACTATGCTTCACGTTCCATCCGAGAGTTTGAAAGCGAGATCATCTCATGTAGCGACTTTCTTCTCGGCACATCCCAACCTTACGGCTAAGTGACCAGGCTTTTGACACCCTACAAAGACTAGTATCGGGACTCACAGACCTTAGATTTCAAAAACTCTCAGGTTTCCCGAATATTCATAGCTTATAAAATAGAATAGTCAAAGTTCAAAAGCATATTTGAATTTAACAAAAAGAAATCTATTTATTAATTTAAACTTAATATTTATGCAGTTTATATCCTTCAACCTTTTAGAAGGCTGCAACATCGGTTGTGAGCCGGCAAGATGCAGCAAACTTTTATCAGTATCGGATTTTTATTCTTACTATGGGCTTTCTTTAGAAGACTACCACATCGGTTGTGAGCCGGCAAGAGGTAGTAAACTTTTATCAGCCCACAGTTGATGTTTATTATTATTATTATTATCATCATATTTTTTTTAGAGAAGACTTCTTTTTGAAAAATTCAAGTATAAGTTTGAACTAAGACTAAATTTTTTGATATATATTACATAAAAATTGTTGATTTAAGTTTAATCTCCAAAAACAGCACGTATATTAATCCAGTTAAGAGCTTATGGGCAAAAAAGTCACAAATTACATACATGAGCTCTTGAGATTTCCAACTAATCCTTGTTTAGCATCCCACTTATACTTAACTCTATCATTTTTCGTTCTTCGCGAATTTTCGCGAACGCTTAGCCTGAAAGTTAAGGAACAAGCTAGAGCTCAAGCACAACTAACGCACGGAAGTCGGAGTCCATACACACTTTAATCTTAGCTCTAACCTATCAGAAAATCATAATTGTGACAAAAACGACTTATGTTAATTTGAAAAATTGGAATTATCATTTTGATTGAGAAATTTTTGTGGGGAAAAAACAGGTAACTGGAGATATATTGGGGGAAAAAGTAGTAAGAGTATTTGAGAAGATATACTAAACCCATATAAAGGAATTATAAATTTATCCTCAATTGGTGAAGTAAGTTAATGTATTAAAAATTTTATAGTGAAAATATAAATAGGTTAGTTTATTTTAGAATTGCACGTTGTTTAGGAGGTTATAAAAGATTAAGAAGGTGATAAAGTGTGATTATAGTTTATGTTTGTAGAGAATTTGCATTTAGGAGTTAGGATTCACATTATTTGGGATTGATTAGGCTTGAAAGAGTGGGTAAAGTAATATATAAGATATATTGGGGATTTTTTTGGGATTGAAGGAATCACAATTGGTATTATTATTCTTTTTGAGGTTTGGTATTGCCTAATATATATTATATTGTGAATGTTTATGTTGTAATCTCTAAAATGTGTTTTAGTGTGTTTTTTTTGTTTGTTTGAGTTGATGGGGGAAGAAATATTTAGAGATGGGGGTGGTTAATAAATGTTTTATTGAGTATAGTTGAAAATTTTTTAGTAGGGAAGGGGTGTTTGGGGGTTGTGTTTTGAGATAGAGGATGGATTGTAGGGTAGGTTTTTTATGTTTTTATAAGGTTTGGGAATGACCGATGTGAATCCAATGGATCATAATGGATGATCAAGGGTCTAACATTGGGGTCCTCGTTGTGTGTGGATACTAAGTGATACCTCAAGGTATGGATGAACGAAGAAATGTCCGAGTATCAATGGGATGGTGGGGGAGGGGAGGGGGGGGAGGGATGAGGCTTCGGTGCAACATTATTTCCACCCGCCCATGGGTCCTAAAATTATTATTCTGTTGTTTGCTTTATCACAGAAAATTGGTGTCACAATGCATAGGTTATACGTGCAGAGTCGGAATGGATAGGGGTAGCACATATATTGGGTCTTCTTCGATCAAAATCACTTTCAATACCCGGTGGTATCTGTAACACCCCCAAAAAATCACAACGCAACGGATATACCACTTGGGGTGCTACTTCATAGTTTATACACACAAGTTACAGAAAACGACCTCAAAAGAGACGTTAAATAAAATGTCACATTCGATTTAAATAAATCAGAGTAAATTCAGGTCCCAATAATTTTAATAAGAATTGCAAGAGTTCAAACATGACTCGACAAATAAAATTTAAAATGTCGATGCTCGTTCACGGAAACTCATAAAATAATATTAACGACGTCGAATACGCTATCGTCGTACGCGTCGCGAAACTCGGGTTGTTACATTCCACCCTCCTTAAAGAGAGCGCCGTCCCGGTGCTCTATTCGACTTATCTTCATAGGGTTTGCGACGGTTGATACACATTCGGAAAATCCATATAACAAACTACGAGTCTAAAGAAGTTCATAGCCCAAAGAATGATTCGTACGGACAAACGCACGCTATGTCGGATACACATAAGCCCACTCATTCACAATTCATCACTTACATAAAGAGGCGTCCCAATCCATGTAAGTGAAGAATTATGAACTTATGGTTCGGCGTTTATAATTTCCTTATTCAAATGAAGAAGCGTCCTACTTCATTTCAATAAGATGATTATAAATCATCCTACTTAAGTATGGCCGACACAAAACACAATATCAAAACAAGACCAAAAGCTACATTAAGTAAAAAGGAGTGTCTTCTTGACGGCATGATTCTTCAAAATCATAACAAGTAACGAGAAGAATAATAAGACGTTAGTCAAACGTGTTCCAAAGTCAAGTGCCAAAATACGGCACGATCCTAGGTGATAAGATAAAGTCGTACTCCCATCAACTGGAAGATTTCAGAATGATGGATTACAAAAACAACATACGCGATTCAAAAGCATAAGAAGAGTATTCGAACTCGGAGTCGAACGACAAGATAACTAATGGATTTGACAAAGTACACCGAATGTCAATATTATCAAAAAGGAAATAAAATAAAGTCACGTTAATGATTCGGAGATCACCGCATCGCTTATAAAATATCAAAGAAAAAGAACTTATTAATACTTACCATAGTACTATACACATATGTAGGTAATTATCATTACATAAACATTTCTGCCCTTTGCAATCTGACTTAATGGACCTATATTTCAAAATCCGTAATAGGTATAAACGAACGGTTTTCGCCTTAACAAGATGTTAGACTCTAGTTTACTGAGATTACAAGATAAATACTCCAAGTGTTAAGATCCTAAGTGAAGTTATCATTTTACCATCATGTGCCAAATCTGATTATTTAAAACGTTTTCTTGTTCTATCGTTTTTAGCATAATTCCCATTTTATAACTCCGTTTGACCCAAAACGAAAACCCATGTTTAAGTTTATCTAATTCCTACAGGTTTTAATTGGAAAATAGGGCACTTAATATGAAAATATTGGTCTCAAACTCATTTTGAAAATATGGGCACAATTTATGATTAGTTTGGCCGTTCTAGTCGTAACTTATTCATCCGGAATAGTTACGGATTTATCCAAAGAACCACATGGTTCTCATATGTTTTACCCTTCACCCATTTAGAAACCCAGTAGCCTTTAAGTCAAATAAAATTAGTTATAAGCCTAACCATCTACATTACAAATTATGGGTACACACTAAGTTTGTTTCCACGGTTTTGGTCGTATCTTGACCGTCCGGAAGAGTTGGTGTTCCATCCAACTCGCCACTAGGACCTAACATATTAGCCTATTCATTAATGCAAAGATACAGTAGGATTTAAGCCAAAATTTTCCCATTAAAATGCCAACTTTACTCGAAAGTTCCAAAAATAGACGAAAGTAACCGTAAATAGTCAACACTTATATGAATTACTCTTATATATATAGATGGCGGTGATCCCGAAGATAAGCGTAAGAATTTGAGAGGAGAGTATCTCATATATGTACGAGTATCCATATATAATACTGGTATTGACGTTCAAGGGAGAAAGTAAGAAAACAGGAAGTACGCGATAATCGAACTGGTTAGCGTATATATAACCGACCAATATAAAGAAACTAATATGACATCATAAGATAGACGTATGAGAGCAAAATAATAACCAAGAATTATATATTCATTATTAATATAATAGCGATAAGGATGCAAAAGGGAGCATATAAGTTACCTTGAAGCAAGAGCGCGCGGATATTGGTCAATGGTGAAAGACTCTTAATTAATTTTTTTTTCCAAAAAAAAACGGTTATAGTCTAGGGTTTTGAAAACGACCTAGTTCGCTACAACGAGTGCTCTGATACCAATCTGTAACACCCCCAAAATCACAATAACGCAGCAGATATACCACTTGGGGTGCTACTTCATAGTTCATACACACAAGTTACAGAAAACAACCTCAAAAGAGACGTTTAATAAAATGTCACATTTGATTTAAATAAATCAGAGTAAATTTAGGTCCCAATAATTTTAATAAGAATTGCAAGAGTTCAAGCATGACTCATTTGTATATTTAAAGAAAAATAAATATCGAATGTGAAGAAAAACCAAGCCTTTAAAGTTTTGATATCCGCGCATCCAAATGCTCTATAACAACCCAAGAATTTTCATCAAATGCAAAACTTATTATCATAATTGTAAAAGTCAACAATAATGTTGGTGAATTCATAGGTTTACTCGTAAAAGCAGTTTGCTAAAATAGTTCAAGAAATACTTTCTTGTAAGAAGGTATAGTTGCGTTTAACATGCTCGACAAAAGTATGGTTTTGAATCCAAGTAGATGTGTCGCATATCACACTTGAGTGAATCCATAGTGTTTGTAAGAGATAAATGAGAACAACAAGTTGGTTAATCGGAGTCGAATTGTTGTTACGGAAAGTCATTATAATCAAGTTTCTATTGAAATACGCTCATGACAACCAAACTTGAGGTAATGCTATCATATGCTATTCTTGTTTGCCCCTCCCGAAGTACGGTATTATGCATTTATTACCTAAATTCTACTATTACAAATGGTCTGTTATGGAGTGCTCTAAATGATTTGATTATACCCCGCGGACTGGGCTGTCAAACCCAATAGTTCGATTTGTTGTCTTAGCGCGCACCATGCAATAGGCAATTAAAATTTCATGATGGTGGGGTTCTTCCTTTTGGAATTAAACTATAATGCAATTGATCTCTTATTCGGCGGTCCAGCATACCATAAAGTTTCTTGGTCCAGTTTATAAAACAAGCATGTTTCTAAAACATGTATTGCAGAAATCAAGTGGTAGGCAAGGTCGGCAAGTCAAAGTGTAGTATAAGAACTACTCATGTACTCATGCTTATGTAGTAGTAACGATAAGTTAATCGGTAAAACAAGATGTATTCTCACCCTCAAAAATAATTTAAGAAAACCATTAAAGGAGAAAAAGGTCGGGCTCTATGAAACTCACCTCTGATCACGACCACGATTCAAGTAAAACCGAATATATCACAAAACAAATTCCGCTAACGATCTCTGACCTCCAGACCTATAATATGTCGCTCGGTTACACTACGTCATAACATACGATTTCACGACGCGGTCCATCGTTTCGGTGGTGGACATATATATATTATATATTATAATATATCTATATTATTATATATATTCATATATCTTTAGACTAACTATATATATATATATCTCTACTTTATATATGATATATTCGCATATATGCCGTACATACATTTTGTGGGCGATGAGAAATCCACTTGTAGGTCTAAATCTTAACACTTAGATATGTTGTTTATATTTATCATTCTCAATTTAACTTGCATTACTTTATTGAAAACTCGACTTAACTCGATATTATTTTTAGTATAACACGGTTAACGTTTATCTAAAAAATACTCGTTTGACTTTTCCGTTTTACGTTTTTAAATAGTATATTTATTTCTAGTCTAACCCAACCAAAAATGACCCTCTAGATCAATCGTTTTCACAAACTAGGACGTAAAAGAGGTTTTTATGCAGCTCACGGTCAGTTATCCGAACAACTTTAAAGTTTTAGTCAAGATTGAATCTGACGTTAAAATGAGCAAAATACTTTTATGACGAATCTGCTGAACTTGATTTTTTAATATCAAGGCAGAGAAGTTTGACTTTCGTTTTTTTGACCCGACACATATTCATTTTCACGACTTTGACAAAAAAGCGGTTTAATGTAAAACGTCATTCACCGAACAAGCTTTTCGTTGTTTCGCCGGTAAGCCGAAACGGACTCAAATCGTGCACCCAAAACGAGATTTAAAAACGCACCACCTGACAGCAAGCGTTATTTACATAAGTGCTGAATTTTAATGTTTCAAATATATATCTCGTTTTCGTCGTATTTTTCGTTATTAAGAGTTAGAAGTCTCATTTTATATTAAAACGATCGCAAAAATATACTCTACAATATTTTGAAAACCAAAATCAGATTTTCAGAAATCTCGAAACCCGAATCCCATTCAGTTTTCTGCTGAATTTCCTACTAGTTGCATAAAACAACGTCGAAACTCTCTTTTTTAGATCCAAAAAATTATCCGAAAATATGTCTAATACAACTACTTATAAATGCATTGTAAATCCCGCTAGATTATCTCAAATACATATTATTCGACGCCGCAGTTTCGATACGATTCGCATCACTTATATAAAACATTATATCGCATAAACGAAACAATCGAAAAATGAAAAAAGGAGGCACTCACAATGATCATACGTATAGAAGATCAGGAAAAACAAAAGTGTCGGGTTGCCCTATTTGAGTTCTAGCCGCGGCAATCCCCTATCGACCAAAACACGAATCGAAAACGCGACCTTGTTTGCATGTGTATATTTCTTATGGGTGATTATAAGTATCATCATCAAATAATATTTGGTGATTAGAAAAATTAAAAACTCCCCAATAAGGTGTATTCGTTTGTTGGTTCGTTCGAACCCAAAAGAAAGGAAGAAGAAAGAACCCACTTTCCACTTGGTTTTATGGTAACCTATGTCATTTTTGGATGAGATTTAAATAGATTTCAATAAATCAAATTTGAAAATGGTTTTTGTGGATGGGTGAGTAGTTTCTGCCGAGCAAGGGAGTGCAAGAGAAAAGGGAAAACAATATTTATAAGCTAAGTGTTAACTTATAGGAGAAGTGACATGGAAAGGGTTTTTGTTTAACCTATTTTTGGAAGTAACATTAGCCATCATTTCAATTATAATAAATGTAAATATTGGGTTGTGGTTTGCCTTTTTAGCCGCAGCTACACATGAGCTAGGAGGGCAATTCATCATTTTTTTTATTTACTAATTGAAAGTATTGGTTAACATTTAATTAAAAGTAACTTGTACTCCTTTTAAATAAAACGCGAGCTATGGCCAAGGTTGAGGAACAAAGACGACACGGTTCATAAAATAATATTTTTATGATCATAAAAATAATAACGAGACGCGTCGTAAATTTTTACGATGCTCGAAACGATTAATGAACGCGCGGTCAAACGTCGACTCGCGAAACGTCAAAAATAAAAATAATCAAATCTTGTCAAAATTTTCATAATAAAATAGGAAAATATTAACTATCGACAAATAAAATTTTAAATGTCGACTCTCGCTCACGGAAACTTGTAAAATAATATTTATGACGTCGGGTTTGCGACCGTCGTACGCGTCGAAAAACTCGGGTTGTTAAACAGGAGCATACCTTCATGACTTAAGGGTACCGTCAAGGCTCTTACGTAATGTGTATGGGCTCTTACATAACAAACATAGGGCTACTTTTTGATCGGTTTATATGCACTCTTTACCATAACATATATGCATTGCATGCCAAATACAACCAAAAACCAACTGCCTATAAAGTGTTGTTTTTTATCACTTTACTTTCACTTAAAAACAATTTAAATCAAAAAACATAAAAAAAACACTAGAAGTAGCAATTGAATAATTAGATGAAAAAGATTTTAATGTTTACCTAAACTTTTCTTTGTAACCTGCAAAAGCTCACTTTCTAGAAAGAAAAAAAACGCTCCCTTCTGTATGGAATTCAAATGGTTTCAAGCCATTTAATTTTGTGTTAGTACTTGAAACTAAAACCACCAAAAGCATGACCCTTCAAATGAACAAAACCAATACTTATAAAAAAACCATTCCCTTATAAGGGTGACGAAGGAGTCCAAAAGCATGGATAACAAGATCCGCGGATCTGCTCGCCATGGATGTTGTGGTTATGTTGTGTATGTTGATCCCAAATCTTGATCAATTCCTTAGCTTGTGTAAGGTTAAATTACCTTGGATAAATCCAAAATAACTTATAGAAACTTTGTATAAATACTAAAGTGTATGCGGAATCTACACCTTAATATCTAGAAGAATTATGAATGAAACAGTGATTGTGTATGAACAATGATATAACCAAACACTTCATTATTATTAGATCAATAATACGAGTACTCTTTGTGTAGTACTAAGGTTTACAACCTTGAAGTTTACAAAAGACTAATGTAGATGTGTTATACATAAAACCTATGATCTCCTTTTATACACCAAGGAGACCTTACAAAGATAACCATAAATCTTAGAAGATATTCTATAATTCTAAACATATACTTATCTTTCTAAGATATACACTTTCCATATGTCATGCATCCTTATCTCTTTAAACGCTTTATCTCTTTGCCAGTACTAAGTCTTCAGCAGTACAAAGTCTAGGCAGTGTTATCCTTCAGCAATACTAAGTTAGAACTGGCAGTACTAACTTTTACACCAGCAGTACTAACATACTTAGTCATTTTTTCTTGAAAAGCTTGAGCAGTACTAAAATTGCATTGCCAGTACTAACTTCTGTATTGGCAGTACTAAGTATGTAGACTTATAATTCTCAACAATCCTCCCCTAAACTTAAGATTTACCCCAAATCATCAAGTTTCTTGAATTTAAGCCTTGTACTTTGAGAGGATTCTTCCGAACACTTCATTTCTTCCTTTGTTGTTTTATCATAAGCTTGAGAAGTTGATAACACATTTTATTCCTATTGTCAGCTTGTAGCTTTCTATCCGGCATCTTGGTGATTGTAACAGGTGTAAGAGCGTAACTTTTCTCTACTAGCATGAAAATATGCAGATTTTTAAATCTCACAAAGTGTACTTCACTTGAACAAAATAGCTTCCAGGCTGTTACATCATATCTCTATAGATTCCTCCACATCATACTTTCTATATCTGGCTCAAACATCACATTAAGATCACCTCATAATACTCTTTCATAAGCTTCCTCTGGCCTTGTATCTCCATACTTAGCTTTGACTAACTTCCAGGGAGTTTCTAAATCTTTTCTATCAATATTCTGAAGCAAATGAATCATTGAAGTGTGTCTTTTTGAACTTTCATCAGCTCTTATAATGTATTAAGAACTGACTTTTCCTTCATTGATGATTTTCCAATCAATAATAATTGGAGGTTTAGTGGCCAATGGTATAGCATCAATTATTGTTTCTTCATCAGGAACTATTTTCATATACTTTTTCATCTTATCTTCCTCTTAATCACTATCAACTTGAACTTCTACTTGCTCATCTAACTTTTGTTTCTTAGTTATATCCTCTCTATCTTTTGAAGTCTTTCTTTTTAACCTTCCTTCTGTTGTCTTAGATTCTTGTTGAAGATCAAATCCTGACCTCTCCATCACTTCCTTTTCAATTTCAGAATCCTTAGGTACAAAAGTATGATTTTAATCCCATACCCTTTCAAATATAGGTCTTATTCTTCATAACTTATTCCTTTTAATTTTTTCAACTTGTAGCCTCCTTGATTCTTCAAATAAGCACACATATTCTTTCTTACTTCAGCTTTAGAAAAAGATATATTCTGAAGTGCATGGTACCTTAGCACATCAGGATCATTCCAATCAATGACTTTTTCCCATTTTTCTGACTGCTTTGCTTTTGCTGGAGTTTCTTGAGCTATCCTCTTTCTTTCTACATCATCAAATTCTCCTTGTAGCCTTTTTGCTACTTCTGCATCTCTAGCAAACCTTTGTCTTTTCTCTTCATCAAGTTGCTCTTGTAATCTTATTGCTGCCTCAAATCCAGCTCTTTCTTGTCTTTCTTTCATCTTTGTAGTGGTTGGCTCTGGCTGAGATTCTGTCATGATAGCTTTTCCCTTATCTTTAGATGCTTTTGTTGCACTCTTTTGGATATTCAGAAATGTTTCAGTAAGAGTTGTATCATCATCATCAAGCTCACTTTCCATTTAGTGCTCAGCCGAAGCATGTGCCTCCTCTTTCTCACTGCTTTTGACCAAGTTGATATTCTTATCTTTGTTAATTTCTGCAATCATCCTCCCCTGTTTGGGAGAATCCTCAACATCTAAAATTGGTTCTTCATCCTCTGAGGAGTTAATAACTACTTTTCTTTTCTTGTGCTTAAGTTGTTTCTCTAATTTCTTCACTCTTTTGGTGAGAGTAATAAAGGCTTTGTTGTAGACAGCTTTGGTACTTGTAAGTTCATCCTCTAAGCTGGTGACTTTGGCATATAATTTGGTACATAATTCTGTCAATTCATTAAGTTTCTTGCTGCTCTCATCACTTACAGGTGTGTAACCTCCTGGGAGAGGTAAATCATGAAGCAAGTTAGATAACCTTTTAGGCCTAGCCTGAACAGGACTACCCCTATGGTAAAATGGCACTCGAGACCACCTTCTGAGCTAGTTCTTGGAGAATGGCCCAGATGGTGTTGCCTTGGTTTGAGTCTTATCAATGTTACTACTGCCCTGCTCTACTTCTAAGCTAGAAGAAGTAGTGAGGGCCCTTACCAATCCATCATGCATCTCCTTGATGATGGCCTCATCTGCAACACTTGATGATGGAGCATTGGACAGAGGTATCCTAATGCCTATTCTTCTTGTTCTTATCCTGATTTTCCTATAGGTGTTAGAGATATTTTGGAGTTGTGGAGATGTTTCAATGATAATGGGTGTGTGCTGAGTCTCACATGGGCTTGGTGGACCTTCACCCTGACCAGGTTGGTCATGAAGTAACATTTTATCAAATAAAGGTATGTGTTCCCCTGTAAAACCTCTTTTCATGTTGCTAAAAAGTTTTTGTGTTAAAGTAGGAGCAACATATGTTCTTTTATGTGTATTAAGAAGCCTTTTCTTTTTATTCAAAATAATTTGAACAAATCATAAATACATCAACAAATTTGTTTTACTATCTACATTTTTTACCATACCTTCAAAAATCAGTTTTGAAAAGGTAAAAGTCCTATTTGTAGCTAAACAAATTATTGCAGTTGCAATATTAATAGAAAATTATTCCCATGATGTTTTCTTAAGACTTAAACAATGTAAAATGGTATGGATCAAAAATCTCCATTGGGGTGAAAATTTACCCTCTTGAAATTAAGTTTATCATTATTTGAAACATACCCCATTAGAGTGAGTTGATCAAAGATTTTAGTATTGGGCAAAGAACTAATACCATTAACATCTTCTAATTAGAGATGTCTCCTAAGAGTTGCTTCAGTAATAGCAAATGTTTTCCCATCAACTGTAACAGTTAATTGTTGTTCTTCATTATTGATTGTTTCGACAGTAACAGTCTGCCAAAACTGTTCAATTAGAGAAACATAGATAGTAGGATTGGCAGTTAAAGCATACCTAATATGACTACAAACAAGAAAATCTACTACCTAATGAAATTCGTCATTTCCAGTTGGCTTTTGAAGAAAAGCGACCATATTATGCTTATCACAAAATTCCAAGGTTGCCATTAGAGATGAGTAAAGCTTGATTTAAGTTCTTGGTTAAAATCGGTTATGATAGGATGAGCGTTTGATAAGAGCAAATTAAAAGATATAGATGACACTTAAGGGTTTTAATGTGACCGACTGAATAAATAGTGATTTAATCTTGAAGAAAAACTTAGAAATTAGAGAAGTATCACGAATTATCCAATTCAAGTAACCTATAAGCGAAGTATGCGGCAAAAATATCTCAACCGATATATTTAATTAATGATAACTAATTTGACCGCCAAACAGTACAAACGGTAACCTAATAGTACTAAGTTAACACTAGCAGTATTAACTTTTGTCTAGCAGTACTAATATTTTTGCCCCTCAGTATTAAGAATTTGCCTAGTAGTATTAACCCTTTCTCTAATAATCATGCAATAACATGCCTCTATTCATCACAAACATACTAGAATCGACTAGATAGACATGTAAGAATTCATGAGGATCCATATTTATGCATAACCCATGACTAGGAGTCAAAAACTATTAACCAAATCAAAATACTACTTTTGACCCATTTAGGCTCTCTTACCCAACCAATAGTTTTTGGCAAACTATCAGCCATTAACGGATTTAATTATTCTTTACCAGTTGTCGTTTGCCCTGGAATAGCCAATTCTTTCTTGTTGGTTAAACATGGTGAATTGATTACCATTTATACTGTGGTGTATAACCAACATTGAAAGGACATTCATGCTATCAGCAATATCCTCCCCTCAAATCCAACCATACTTCCTTTAATAACCTGCAAATGTTAGTCTAAAACCAAGAAAAACATAATCCAAAGTATTTTCTTTTTAGCAGTATTAACTATGACTAATAGTTTTAACCAACAATATTAAGTTAATACTGGCAGTATTAAGTTATGCTTAGTAGTATTAACAACTAACAGTACTAATCCTGTTTACAACAACATAATGAGATTAAGACATTAAGGATTTAACATTCCAATACTTGTTATCAAGTACTGAAAACGTCCAACATTAAAAGCTTTTATGAATAAATCTGCAAAATTGTTATCTGTATGGATTTTAACCATTTGAATTAACTTTTTATCATTGCAGTCTCTTATAAAATGATGTCTAATCTCTATATGTTTTGTTTTAGAATGAAACATAGGATTTTTAATAATACATATGGTACTGCTATTGTCAATATATATCATGGTGTGCATGAAGTTATACGCATAATCCAACAGTTGATTCTGAATCCAGAGTACTTGACCACAACAACTAGCAGTTGCCACATATTCTGCTTCAGTAGTGGAAGTGGCAACCATAGTTTACTTTATGCACTGCCATGATATCAGTCTGCACCCTAAAAATTAACATCCTCCTGATGTAGATTTTTTGTCTAGGCTAGCTCCAGCATAGTCGCTATCTGTATATGCCACCAAGTCAAATAGGGAGTCTCTAAGATACCAAAGGCCTAGTTTAGGTTTTCCCTTTAAGTATCTAAAGATCCTTTTGACAACATGAAGTGTGACACCTTAGGATTTCTTATAATTTGGCACATGTACATACAACAAACATAATGTCTGGTCTAAATGATGTAAGATACATCAAAGACCCAATCATGGACCTGTAGAGATGTTCATCACCATCTGAATCTTTGAGCAAAGCCTTTTCTTTATCCATTGGGGTGCTGGCTGTCTTAACATCTACATACTTGAACTTTTTTAAAATCTCATCAACATATTTATCCTGGCTGATAAATATTCCATCTGACTTGTGCTTTACTTGCAACCCTAAAAAGAAGGTGAGTTCTCCCATAGAACTCATTTGGAACTTGTTATGCATTAGTTCCTCAAACTCAGTTCATAACTCCTTCTTAGTAGATCCAAATAT
>BQNB010171520.1:0-13556 GCA_026074375.1 Tanacetum coccineum | reverse complement strand
GTACAAGTGATCAATACATAAAATTCAAATATAATTTCCCTCTAAATCAATGTACAAGTCCTTAATGCACAATGTACAAAATCATGAAGCACGGATTCAAACTAAGCCATTTTCCCTTCATTTTTCTAAGAATTTCATACCACATCTTTAAGCACAAGGTACAAGCTTCTTATGCACAACATTTAACATATTTTAACACTAATCCTAACCCTAATCTATGTTCAAAATTCAAAAACCCTAACCCGAACATAAAAATCAAACCTGACACCCCTTGTTTCATTTTAACCTATTTTAATCAAACAAGCACCTAAAGCTAGCATCCTAGCACCACCATGACCTCACCACCATTTCCCCAAGCAACCACACAAGCACCTTACTCACCACATTGGCCACCAAGTATTGTTTTGTCACCTCCTTGTCACCCTTGTCCATTCGCACCTTTCTAACCTCCAACACCTTGCATTGCTACCTTCCTAGCCTCCCATACTCATCCATAGCTACCCTTAGTCACCTTAGCTACTCCTTGGACACCACTTCTCAATAGCTTTGCCACCATTTCACTCTAAAACTTGGGCACCAAGGGTATTTGACCCTATAAATAGCCGCACCCCTTATTCGCTTCAAAACACACCTCAAAACTCAACACAAACACAAATGGAGTTCTAAATTAGACCAAGGAGGATCAAGAGAAGCCCCAAGATCAGATTTAAGCCAAGAAGAAAGAAGGAAGAAGCCATTGAAGTCGATTCCTAGGCGTACGAACCCATAAGCTCATTTCGACCCACTTTAACCCATTCCGTGTACAAGTAAGCCTTAATTCTTGTTTTATATGTTCTCACTATATCTTAAAACCTTATTAAGCTATGTCATAATCTTCTTGTGAAATCAAAACTTCTTTTGAGTCTCTAAAAACTAAACCGTAACCCTAATAAACTTGTTCGACCCTTATAAGCTCAAAAGATTGTTTAATAAGATAATTTTATGTTTTGAAACTTTAATAAGCTTCTTAAGATCACCTGTAAACTCTTATTTAAGCTTTTGAATCACAAACCCATTCGGTTTGGTTTTCCTAAACCATACGCACCCATTTTATGTTTTTAAGCTCATACGCCCTTTCCATAAGCTAAACGCATTGTAAACTCTACTTATTTTTAGCTATAAATCTAAGAAGCTATAACCTGCAAATTGAAATTGGATTTGAAAAATATCAAGTTTATGGGTTTTGGACTTAATTTGCAAATGTTTTCATGCAAAGGGGTATATATTGTAAATTCTTGAAATTTATAACTAGAGGGACTAAAAATGTCATTTTCCTAAAGTTATAACTAAAAGGGGCTGTTTTGCCAATTTTTAAAGTTAAAGGTTTAAATTATATATACTTTATATATAAAGGACTAAATATATAAAAATTTATAAATCAAGGGTATATATTGTCATTTTTGCAAACTTAAAAATATAAAATATAATATTTTTAATTAAATTATAAAAATATATATAAATATTATAAGACTTAATTTTATTAAAACCCGACACATTTATCGTTATTTAATCCAGCGTCGAAGAATTATAAACAATTACTTATATAAATTAGACGAAATTTATCATCGACTAGCTTTGAAGAAACTTCAAACTGATAACGTATCACGATACTATGAGCTTCATGGGGGTAGGGGTTATCATTTGGTATACGTTTTGACGAGTTTGTTGGATTTACGATTTAAAGTGTCTTGGCTTCTCAAACGTTTCCTACATGACCTCTGAATTATGATGGCCCGAATAATGATACAATACTTCCATAAATTAATAAACCAAAGTAATATGTATGATAAAAATTTATGAAGTTTTGAAAAAAACGATCAATCTAAGACTTTAGACACATTACCCAGTGCTGTGGCGATGTGTTACTTTCAATTGTGATAACTTATTACCAAGATCAGATTTCCCTGTTAAGGTGAGTTTCATAGTCCCCACTTTTACATGTCTTTCTAAACTCTGTTGGGGATATAGACATGCTATAAACCATGATACAAGTGTTTTTCCAACTGTTTGCTAACCTGATATATTATAGCATAAGTCCCTACTTTTGCCATTAATACCCCACTACATTGAACCGTTAATTACTCTTATTTCGGAGTAAGCGCGAATGCTGTGAATAGATCTATTTGATACTGAACTCCCCCTTTGGTATACCTGTACTTTTGGTAACCAAACGCACTTCATTTGAATATACTATGCGGGTGTTTGGTAAAGGTACCCGTTGGGGCAACTACTTTTGATTATTAATTATCTTAAGGCTTCGGTGTCATGAGCTTATAGGAAATAATATGTTTTCTTGAAGTTAACATCTACATTGCAAATTAATACTATTATTTGGTGAATAACAACGTAACCCACTGTCATGATACTTTATTCAACTATTTATCATAAAGCCTATGAATTTCACGTCAACATTGTGTTGACCTTTTTAGCATGATTTATCTCAGGTAATTGAGCAACTTATGACACGAAGTGGCACGGACTTGTAGATGGTTAAGTTGTTATCATTCAAACTTTATGTTTCTAGAATTTAGGACCTCTTTTTGTAAAAACTCTAATGAATAAATGAATGATAACTAAATTTTCAAAAACACTCTTACGAGTCTTTACAATGATTATGACTGTTATACTAATTAAAGTAAATACCCCTGAATAGCTTTCGCTGCTATATTTGTCAAATGGGGTTGTTAAAAGATTGTTATCAGAGCCACTTTATAGAGACAAGGTTGAAACTTAACATAACTACTTTTCTTTTTCCATCCAAGAAAGTCCTCAGTGCCACTACATCTCCCAAATAGTATGTAAAGATACATAACTATTATACTATTATATAAATAACTTATGTTATTTACCGCTGGGTTATTAACAGAGTGATGTCTTCTCCCAACCACTCTACTTTCAATATTGAGGATGTTTTTCTCTCTAACTTTCTGGACTATATCCCGGCTTCCTCGGACTATTTCCCAGTTTCTGAATCTTCAAATAATTCATCTAGTTTAGTTCCAATAGCTCAACCAACTCTTTTCACTTTTTCATGATACCCCTATATGAAATGATCATGCAAGCCATATTATGCTAAAGAATCACCTATTTTCCATCCACCGCCAAACTAAGTGCTCCATCCTCCAATGCTATCTCCAATGTTTAATTCTTAAGAATTCTTTCTTCCTGAGGAATTATTGCCACTTAAGAAACGAGGCCGTGACTGATCATCCTCCTCTACTTCTGCCCTACCTCAAGCATTTGAGATAGGAGAAAGCTCTCGTAAGACAAGTCTGGAACGTCACGAGGAGCAAATTGAGGAAATTTTGAATCACCTAGATGAACTATCTCTTGACCGCATTGAACACATAGAAGATAAAATAGAAGGTCTTAGAAAAGGTCAGGTGATCATACAACAAGATTTTGAAAATCTGGAAGCTGAACTCCAAAAGGCTAGTGCTCAAATTGCTAAACATCAAAGAAAGCAATTGGAAAATAATAGCAAGATTTCTCTGGCTCGCTTCAGGATTGCTAATCTAGAACAAATCATTGAAGATATCCAGGTTCGTCACAAAGCAGATAAGAAAAGTCTTCTGAACGCAATCTATGAACACAAGAACAGCCAGGAAGGACCATCAGACTACTAGATTAGATACTAGTAATAGTTTTTGTTAGAACCTAGCCACGGGATGTGTGGTATAAATAACAAGACTTGTCAAATTTTAACTATATACAATACAAAGGCAAGTTATTCATGATATAATATAATGGTGATCCTGTTGTACTTCATTGCTTCATCCTCATCATATGTCCTATATTATATCTTTGTCTTCATCATTAGGATCTTCGTTACCAGTTAAATTAACTAACTACCACCTCTAGACTATCCTTTTGATAAGTTTATCTCCACAAAGTTAGATATCATTATGAATCTTACCGTAATCCCTAGAAAAGGAACTAATAAGTCTGATGCTTGTTAGAATTCATATCAAATAAGTATCTATGATATTACTATTGTGACAATGTTTATTTTTGAACTTTAAGCATTTTAAGGAAAGACTTGTGATATCATTGTTATTACGTGTTGTCTTATGTTGATAGAATGCCTCCTAAAAGGTCGTCAACATCTGAAGCACCAGCCATGACTCAGGCTGCCATCAGGAAACTAGTTGCTGACAGTGTTTTCGCAGCTCTGGAAGCACAAGCCGCTAACATGGCAAATAATAATAATACCACCAGACCAAGAGAAGCTCCTGTAGTAAGAAAGTGCAGCTACAAAGAGTTCATGAGCTGCCAACCTTTCAACTTTAAAGGTACGGAAGGCGCTATTGGTCTCATCCGGTTTGAGCGATCTGAATCAGTGTTTTCTCCTGTAGCATACTGTAAAGGAAAACAAAGTAACATTTGCTACTGGTACCCTTACTGATGATGCCTTGTCCTGGTGGAATGCATACGCCCAACCTATGGGAGTAGATCAAGCCAATCAAATCACCTGGACTGAGTTAAAGAGGCTCTTGACAAACAAGTATTGTCCTCGAACTGAAGTCAGAAAGATGGAAGATGAACTTTATTATCTAACTGTAAAGGGAAATGATCTCAAACCTTACGTTAGAAGATTCTAAGAATTAGCAGTTCTATGCCCGAACATGGTACCAAACACCGAGAAACTCCTAGAAGCCTTCATCAGAGGGTTACCTAGAAGTATTGAAGGGAATGTTACCGCCTCTAAGCGTCAAACTTTAGAGGAAGCCATTAACATAGCCCAAAGGCTAATGGATCAAGTAACAAAGCACACTTCGGTGCAAGTATCAAGTGATTATAAACGAAAGTTTGATGACAGAAGAACTTTCAACAACAATAATTACCGCAACAACAACAACTACCTTAACACTAATACCAACCACTACAATAATCACCAACCAAAACAAAACAGAAGGCAAAAAGCTGTCAAAGATTATGCTACCACTCCTGCTGAGAACAATAGGTACGTTGGAAACCTCCCATTATGTAGAAAATGTGATCTACATCACACAGGACCTTGTACTGTTAAGTGTAATACTTGCAACAAGGTGGGCCATTTGACCAAGAACTGCCGAAACAAAAGGCCAGCTACTGGAAGTAATCAGCTACCAGTGACAGTTATTTGTCATGCCTGTGAAGAGAAAGGGCATTATATAAATCAGTGCCGAAATACCAACATCAATGCCTAGGGAAGAGCCTACATGCTAAGAGGTAGGAATGCTCATCAAGACCCGAACGTAGTTATGGGTATGTTTCTCCTAAACCAATATTTAGCTAAAGTATTGTTTAGTTTCGGAGCCGATAAAAGATTCATATCCATATCTCTTGCCTCTATGCTAAATATCCCGCCTATTACAATAGATACCTTTTACGATATCGAAATGGCTGACAGAAACCTAGTAACCACAAACACCGTTATCTAGGGTTGTACCATAACCTTACTAAATTAATCTTTCAAAATCGATCTCATACCGATTAAACTTGGTATTTTTGACGTTGTCGTTAGTATGGAATGGTTGTCCAAGTATCATGCCAGAATTATCTGTGACGAGAAAGTCGTCCACATTCCCATCAATGGTGAAATTTTAATCATCCGAGGTGATCGAAGTAAAAATCGACTAAGCCTCATATCCTGTATAAAAACCGAAAGGTATATATCCAGAGGATGTCAAGTTTTTGTAGCCCAAGTAATGAAAAAGAAGCCAGACAAGAAACGACTGCATGATATCCCAGTAGTCAGAGAATTCCCAGAATTTTTCCTGAAGATCTATCTGGCCTTCCTCTCGTTCGTCAAGTAGAATTCCAAATCGATTTAATTCCAAGAACAGTACCTGTAGTGTAACACCCCCAAATTCGGTCGCAGCGGAATAAGGGTCCGGGGCGTGTTACTTCATAGATCAATAACACAAGATGTATATAGAACGACCAAAAAGTCGTTTAAAACTGATACATTAGAATTAACAAAGTATTTGTTACATAAGTCGAAGCTTGACTTGTCCACTTGTTCAAAATACAAAGATTTCTAGCCCATAACAGTTATACAAAATGTAATGCGACAAAATCTTTAATGCATGATATCCAAATCAAAACCACCAATGTATCCCTGACACCTCGTGCCTATTGACCACCTGAAAACATTGCTTTAAAACGTCAACAAAAATGTTGGTGAATTCATAGGTTAGTAAATTAAAATATGCAAGACCGCAAGACTTTTCCCGTGATAATGCAACAGATGCAGACATCACAAAACTAGATTACATTTACCTAATCTCATGACACTGAAGCTCGACAATCTTTCTCGCAATAATATATATATTGCAATTTCTACCCGATTAGATGTTTAACCCGAAACATCCCCAAATCCGACATGCTATACGTTCGTTCCCGGTGATAGCTAGTCACCCGAACGGGATGGTCAATCCCAAATAGATCTATTCATAACATTCGCGCTCACATAATGTAATTCACAACTACATCTATGCAATTGACAGTTCATGATAATGGGCTCAACTTGGGTTATCGCTACTTAGGCAAACACGTAATCAATATAAAATATACACTTGCGTCCAATTTATAAAACAAAGCATGTTTCCACCCCAAAGTTATAAATCATTGAAATCGTAAAAATGTGGGGCTATGAACTCACCTTGAGTTCTGATAATCCAAATATCACAGATAACGCGTCACGCAAATCGTCAGATGCAACCTATTTAATTTAAGGTCGTATAAGTACCATGTACTTCGATTAACTAACATCATATACAGGTCTATGTTAGTTACATCATACTATCGTTCGGGCTATCATAATTAAGAGGTCATGTAGTGAACGTATGAGGAGCTAGGACACTTTAAATCGTAAATCCAACAACTCGTCGATACGCCACCCCGAAGAGGCCTCATTATGAAACTCCCTAGTAATATAGTACTTTGATAACCACATATAATTCTATATAGCTTCATCACCGTCTATTTGTAATTTAGAAATCGTTGTTATAGAGTGAAAACGTTTATAATTATCGTTTTAGTAAAACTAGCATAACTTTCCCGTTTTAAACCCGTTTCTCGCGTTTCTTACGTCCATGTCTTCGTATTGAGATGATGTATAAAAATATTACATTTTTATATTTTATAACCTTCTGATGAACAGTACTTTTACTGTTCATGACGTTTTATAAATTTACTTTTATAAATTTAATTGTCGTAATACCCGTAAATGCAATAACTTGTTCGTTTTAATCCCGATTTTAGCGATTCCTTCGACCACGTCTTTGTTATCAAAATTATCACATTTTTAATAAGTGGGGTCTGCTGATGAACAGTAATTTTTACTGTTCATAGTTTATAAAATTACTTTTATAAACTCGAATTATCGTAAACGTCGTATTTTATTCGTTTTAGCTCCGTTTTTAGTAATTCTTTCGAGCACGTTCTCGTAATTGAAAGTTCTATTTATTTATGAAGTTTACAAAAATTAATGTTTCTGTCATGAACAGTAACTTTTTATAAAAATATTTTTATACATTTTAAGTATATAAACTTGCGTAATTCATAACTTCTTCGTTTTTAATCGAAAAATTACGTTTCTTATTGTTTTGGAATCCTAAAAATGTGTATAATCTATTAAAAACATCAAACTTTCTGTTTTGTATAATTTTTATAAAAGTTATTTTATAAACCCGTTTAATTAACGTATAACTCGTAATTAGCGTATCTTTTTCGTTATTAATCCTGTTTTTTTCGAGTTTCTTATACTTTTGGAATCGTCGTGAGTGTATTATCGTTATAAAAACATCCAAACCCTGTTTGAAATTCGAAATCCAAACAGCCCCTTTATAATGAATATGTATACTTTTATATAACACTTGTTTTATGTATTTTTCACTTTTGTAGTTTACCATAAGTCTTTTATAACTATATTTATCATATGTGATACATATAATAATGTCCATAATCCTTTATTTAGTCCACCTAAGTTCTCTTGTCTAACAAGTTTTACAAGATTACAAAGTTGTTTACTCACTTTTACTTGTAGGTTTTTTAATGATAAATCCCTAAAAACTTCTAATCTTGCTTAACACTTTTTTAGCAATAACAAGATTGTATAACCAATTATGTATCCATTTATAACTTCATAATATCATCCATATAACATGTGTATAAGTTCACAAAATCATGTTACAAGAAAAATTCACTTTTACAAGTTAAACATGTCTCTAAATGATGATTTTGACTTCATAGGAACCATAATTTTATATTATAAACTCATGAATATGAAAAGAGATAAGGGTGTTAGATGACCTTAAGGTGATGTATGATGATGATAAAATATGTGCTAAACCCTTGCTTAGATTATAACCCAAGCTTATAACCAAGAAACCCTAGCTTTCCAATTGAAAACCCTAGCATCCTTTCTTTGATAAATACTTGTAAATGGTTAACCAAGGCTTGCAAACACCTTAGTATATCTTAGGAATGATGTATGAGTGTTTGTAATTATTGTAGAATAAATTTGTATGAATGGTTTGGGTGGTTGATTTCTTGTCGTGGGTAAATAAGGAGAGAAAGAGAGAAGTGAGTTTGTTTTTGGTAATGGAAAGTACTTATGTGTTTTTTTCTAAGTATTGCTATAGTATATAGGAATAAGTTAGCAAAAAGGTTGTACATATGATCATGAAGACAAGATGAGCAAAATAGGGGAAGTCCTTATGGTTCTAGTATGGTGATTCTTTGAAATTGTCTTCTTGGTTTTATTAGTTGGTGTAGTACAATGCAAGTTGCATGATTTTCATGATATTTCTTATATCTAATTCTCTAAATCCGGCCATATGTAGTTATATATGATGTATTTTTGTGATTTTTGAGTATTGGGTATAAATATGGGTATTTGTTGAAGCGTAGAAAAGTTTTGGTGGTTCTGGATATGCCTAAACTTAATTTATCTTGAAACCTGACAATTTTTACGTAAACCGACAAAAAATAAAATAAACAAAGACCATAATTATTCTCAAAATAATTATTTAATAATTGATTGATGTAAACGTTTAATTGTTTGATGCCCTTTTACATTAAATGATCATTTTTAGCTTACGCGATTTTTCTTAATACATGAAATTACAAGCAAACGCGTACAACACCAAAAATAAATAGTAGATTGACGTCGTCAATGACTTGAAAAACACAGGGTGTTATATAAACGATATAAGTTTAATGTAATTTTTTTGTTGCGTCTATTAAATGCAAAAATTACTAATGTGTAATCTTACCATTTTCACTTTCACAAGTGCGTATCCACCTCGTCCTATTGTATGCTGATAAACAGACTTGGAACGCCTATTTTAGCTGCAGTGTTTCACCTTGCAACAAATCATAAGGCATTTAGATGTAGTAATGCTTGCCTTGTATAGAACTAATATTATAGGAAACACAAAATTATGAAAGATATATGGACTTAAATAAAAAAATGACTAATTAAAACCTTGTATTCCTCGGTGGTCGTGTACTTTACAAAATTGACCCATTCTTCGGCTTTTAAAATTACACTATACTTCGCCGGGACTTCATTTAGTTTAGAAAGTGTATTGTATGTTTTTCTTAATTTCCTTATGAAATTCCTTAGAAGTTGACCAAGACGATTCATTACCAGCTTTCTGACTGTCAAGTCAACATCAAAATATCGCTGCAAAGATTAACACAATGTTGTTAATTAGTTGCACATAATGTAAATGCAGAGATAAACTTATGTAGTATTGGGTTAAAAAAATAGTATATGTGTACCATGATTTCATCCCATAGTTTATCTCTTGCTTCTGAATCCACCTTCTTCAAGGATAGAATCTTCAACCTATATGCTCACGAACCATATCTCCTAAAAAACTTGAAAACAATGCTCTATGTTTTATTGATATCCTATTCAACGCATCGAAGGTTACATAAATCTTTATTTCATTGGGTTTTCCATATTCCCTACGAAACTTATATAACCTGGTTATGCCCCTCTTAACTACATTCCCATTTAAATTGTTGTTTTCATCCTCCTCATCCCCCTCATCAAAATTTATCTCTGATCGATATCCTAAATCGTCATTTTCATTATCATTATCATTATTAACCAAATGATCCTGATCATTAATGGCTTGAGTTTCCATGATTCTTCAGTAGCAATGTGTAAAAGAAAATAAGTAAAATTGGTAATTAATGGTGTAAAAAGAGATTTTGTTGTTCTGTTTTGGGTGCAACCCTAATTATTAGAGATAAAATAGGGCATGTGATAAAATCAGGAAGCCAAAATGCCCAGATTAACTTCCTAGGTGATTTTAAAATTTTTGACTAAAAATTTGGCTCGAAAGTGATAAGTAACAAATTTATTTTTTTTGAAACTTCACACTTTTTTACAAAAATAAACCCCCCCTAATTAAACACAATATCTTCTAATACAAAATTTAAAAATATAAATTTAAATTAAAAATTTAGAAAAATTTAGAAAATTTAGAAATAAAAAATGTTTAAAAAAACTACAAAATTTAAATTAAAACTTTCATAAATAAATTTAATAAAAAAATAACAATCAAAATTTAAAAAAAAATCAACCCGGTGATTCCAATTTCGTTAAGTAATTTTTTTTAACAATTATACGTTTCACGCAGACACTATAAACCACTACAACCCATTGCATATGGCCTAGGGATGTTCAAACTAAACCCTCACGATTGTTGTAATACTTTTATTGTATAACGACTTTTTAGCTCCTAATGTGAATGTTTGTAAAAATCTATGTGTGAAAATTGATTAATGTGGTCATAATCTATAAACGGCGAGTAATATTTTTTGTTAATAAGTTATATATGAATAATTGAATGTAATTATTGTAACGGAATACTTACGTTTTATATGACTTTTAAATTCAATGTCATTTAATTTTACTAGATAGACATTTTATGTACATTGTTTATACGGTTAAACTCGATTGAACGACAAAAACGGTTAACCGTGACCCAAACCGCCGGTAACCTCTCACTTTGGGTGCCCACACATCCGATTACCCGCGTAGTACGGTTCTATTTCGGATAGTAAAATTAATTACCCGCCCCGTGACGGATAGCTTAAATCTCCTAACAAACATGACACTGTAAGCCACTACAACCCAATGCACATGACCCATAACCTATGTTAATTATCCATTGTCACCAGTCATGGATATGTCGTAACATGACACTATAAGCAACTACAACCCAATGCATATGACCCATATGATGTCAAATACCCATTAATGAATGTGACCAGTGATAACCAATGCACAAGACCCATAACCCATGTGAATTAGCCCATTAATCAGTTATTGGTTACGCTTAGGGGTTAAATTAATGTGACCAATGATAACCTAATGCACATGACCCATGACCCTTGTTAATTACCCATTGTCACCGGTAATGCATAGGTCCATGACACTATAAGCCACTACAATACAACCCAATGCACATGACCTATGACCCATGTTAAGAACCCATTGTCTCCAATCATGTATGAGTCGTAACATGACATTATAAGCCACTACAACCCAATGCATATGACCCATATGATGTCAAATACCCATTAATGAATGTGACCAGTGATAACCTAATGCACATGACCTATGACCCATGTGAATTAGCCATTATCGCTGGTCATGCATGGGTTCCATTACACTATAAGCCACTATAACCCAATGCACATGACTCATGACCCATGTTAATTACCCATTGTCGATCACCAGTCATGTATTGGTCGATAACATGACACTATAAGCCACTACAACACAATGCACATGACCCATGACCCATGTTGATTACCCATTGTCACCAGTCATGGATGTGTCGTAACATGACACTATAAGCAACTACAACCCAATGAACATGACCAATGACACATGTTAATTACCCATTGTCACCAGTCATGGATGTGTCGTAACATGACACTCTATGCAACTACAACCTAATGCATATGACCCATATGATGTCAAATACCCATTAATGAATGTGACCAGTGATAACCTAATGAACATGACCAATGACCCATGTTAATTACCCATTGTCACCAGTCATGGATGTGTCGTAACATGACACTCTATGCAACTACAACCTAATGCATATGACCCATATGATGTTTAGAAATTTTTACATTATGAGCAAAAAAGTTGTTATAAAATAAAAATAGTGCAATTATATAATTATGTTGGGAATAAATCTTCATCAAGAGTTAATACTGTCAAGGTATAACTAACAGTACTAATGGAGTTAGTACTGCCAGTACAAACTTAGTACTGTCAGAGTTAGTTAATACTGCTAGAAGAAAGATTAATACTGTTGATGGTCAAAGCTGCTGACTTGGAGATAAGGATACAATGAGATAAATATGGAATGTATATCGTTTATATTTTAGGAAGAACTGTATATGATTATGATTGTTATTGATCCTAAAAGTTTGGTTGTTATCTTGTAAAGGACTCCTTGTGGTTTATAAAAGGAGATCCTAGGTTAAGGTTTTAGATATGCTTAAGAGATAGAGATACATCAATAATATTGAAGCAGTTTTGTGTTTTGTTCATTGTTCTTTGTCTAGTACTGTTCCATTGATAAATACCTTTAGAGTATCAAAGTGTAGATTCCGCATACACTTTGATATACAAACAAAGTCTCAACCATTGTTATATTTGATTTATCCAAGGTAACATACTCTTTACAAGGTAAAGAATCGATCAAGGCGTGGGATCAACACTTTAAAATGTCAACAATAATGTTGGTGAATTCATCGGTTTGATAAATCGTATAAAGTTAGACCACAAGATTTCCCAAGTGTATGATAATGCAACAGATGCAGAAATCATATAAATGTAATTACAGTGCTCTAAGCTCATGACACTGAAGCTCGACATAAATATATGGTAATATATAATTGCCCACATTGCCCGTATTGAAGATGAGTGATCAAAATATTACGTTTTTAAATTTTCAACATTCTATGGTGAATAGTGTTTTTACTGTTCATAACAGCTATAAACCTATTTTTGTGTTTTAATTAGCGTAAACTCGTAAATATAATAACTTATCCGTTTTAATCCCGATTTTAGCGATTACTTCGAGCATGTCTTTGTTATTGAAAGATATATCATATTTTATAAAGTTGGTTCTACTGATGAATAGTAACTTTTACTGTTCATACTTTATAAAATTACTTTTATAAACTCGAATTATCGTAAACGTCGTATTTTATTCGTTTTAGCTCCGTTTTTAGTAATTCTTTCGAGCACGTTCTCGTAATTAAAAGTTCTATTTATTTATGAAGTTTATAAAAATTATTGTTTCTGTCATGAACAGTACTTTTTATAAAAATAGTTTTATAAAAATATTTTTATACATTTTAAGTATATAAACTTGCGTAATTCATAACTTCTTCGTTTTTAATCAGGGTTCTAAATAGCGGCGCCATAGCGCGCTATAGCGGCGCTATAGCGCGAGGCGTGGCCTTCACGTTACGAAACAGGC
>BQNB010171519.1:0-13556 GCA_026074375.1 Tanacetum coccineum | reverse complement strand
GTGCACACTTAAACTAATGGAGTTGATTCATCCTTGGACTAATGACTGAGTACCATATTCCGCCGTCTATCGCATAAGCTCTCCCGCGAGCTCCTCCCATTTGTTGAACTTTATTCTGGGGATATTGTTTCTTGAAATGTCCTCACTCTCTGCATCCCATCATCATTTGTTATATTTATTGTCGTTATGGTTGCTGTTGTTGGGTCCTTAAGCAGTCCTAGCTCGTAAAACTTTATTCATTAAGTAATGCAACCCCCCCCCCTCCTAAACAAGATAAACATCTGTTGATATAGTATTCAGTTGATTTATTCATTATAGACTAGTAGTACAACAATTTAGGTCATGCTACATCTTAGTACTGCCAAGTAAGTTAAATACTTACATCCATTAGCCTCGTCCGTTATTAATCATCGAACATTACAAATATAAAAAATGAGACTCTGTCCTTGAACATTTAAAATTTATGCAAACATACTTACACGGCTACACTTTCTCTTTCGATGCTTTCACTATTAAAAGACTTTCATCATAACGCGTTTATACCCACCATAAAATCTTGTAATGATATTTCTCTAAAAATATATGTTCTAATGGATTGAATATCTTGGTCAACCTAGCCGAAATTTAGGTATGTTAAGAAGTGTCGAAATACCGAATTTTACTGAATTAAGTTATCAGCGTCTTGTTTAGAACTGGTTTATTAAATCTTAAATCTTTTCTTGGTCACACAATCGGTTAACACAAATTAAATCTCGAGACGAGATTCCTTTAAGGGGTAGGTACTGTAACAACCGGCAAATTTTGGAAATTTAAATGACTATGCTACCCTTTGACTTTTCGGGTCCGACTTGACTTTTTGACTTTTGATCTTGTATTATCACATTAAAACGATTACCGCGTAACCGATAAAATTTTCAGAACATATTTTAATAATAAATCATACCTATTATTACACATCTCTCATGTGCAAATTTAGTTTTTAACATATATGACTTGAAAACGAGAAGATATATGTTATTCCTAAATTGACTTATCAAAAACGACCCGCTAAATCGCGTTTTCACGACTCAGACTCTAAAGCAATTTGATGTAAAACGACATTCCGGACAACTTTTTAGTTTTGCTCGAGACCCGAAAACAAGCAGAAAATGACCGAAATAACCTCGCAAAATTTTAGAAACGAAAACAACGCGTTCCGACGCGAAAATAATTAAATTATATTTAATTATCACGTTTTATTAAATAAAAATAACTAATAGATTATTTAACATTTTTTTTTGAAAGCGTTTATTAAAAACGTGAATATTCAAGTTAGAGTTTTATTTTACGGATAAAGCTTACCCGTGATACCAAATAAATAATAAGCATTTTAAATAAATGTTATAAAACATTTATGAAATAGTAGTCATGTAAATACTCGTTTTCGTAGGAAAAACTATTTGGAAAACAATGGCGCAACTTTCGTATTTTAATCGTCCGTTAACTAGCCTAAACGAGTCCCGAACCATTATTTTATAAAAATTTACACTATTGGTCCATGTGGAAATATTTTTATATAATTAACCCTAATCTATTAAACATTTATCATTTTTTTTAAAAACTTTTATTATATATATAAAAGTTTATTATTTATTTTCATTTTTACATATAAAAACACACGCACCCCACATATACATCTTTTTCTTATCTCTCTCACTTATTCCGGCAGCCACCGCCGCCCCGCCGGTCCGGCCACCGTCGCCGCCGCCGGCCACCATCCAACCACCGCCGGAAACGTTTTCCGGCGAGTTTTTCCGGCCGAGTCCAAAAGTGTTCCTCGCCACCCGATCTACCGGGCCACGCGCCGCCACCACCTTCATAACCGACAGCCACAACCACACCACAATCACCATCATCATCCCGCCATCATCACCACAGCTGCCACCCCCACCCCCTTCGGCTGCCACCTACGACGCCACCCATCACCACCACACTGTCACAGCAAGGGTGCGTTCGATGTAGTTATGCACAGGCAAGGGTGCGTTTGGTCTCGTTCAGCCCCGAAAAAGGGGTGTTCGTTCTGCTGTGTTTAGCAGCCCCGAAATGGGTTCGTTTGATTGTTATCACAGACTAGGGGTGTTTGTTTTATTGGTTGTAAACAGCAAGGGGTGTTCGTTTGGTTCTTTTTCTAGACCATAGGGTGCGTTGGGTTTGTGGCAGCCAACACCAAGGGCGCGTTTGGCTGTGGAAATCAGCCGAGGGTGTGTTGGGTTTATGGCAGCCAAAGGGTTGCGTTCGGTTTGTAGTCACGCCCCGAAAAGGGTGCGTTTGGTTTGGTTTAAGTTGAATTAGGGTGCGTGTGGTTTATTAGAAAACAAACAGGGTGCGTGTGGTTTATTAGGACAGACATGGGTGCGTTCGGTTTCAAAGACACCAAAGGGTGCGTTGGGTTTGTGGTCTCAACCGACCAGGGTGCGTTTGGTTTAGTTAAAACGCCACAAGGGCGCGTTTGGCAGATTAGGGTGCGTTTGGTTTTCATATTATGCACAAAGGGTGCGTTTGGTTTTGTATAAAAATAGATTAGGGTGCGATTGATGGATATAGAAACAACTAGGATGCGTTTGGTTTAGCCGAAACGCTGCAAGGGAGCGTTTGGTTGGCTGTTTAACAGCTAGGCGCGTGTTTGGGTGAGCAGGAAACCATTAGGGATGCGTGTGGGTTTAGAGAAGACAACAAAGGGGTCCGTTTGGTTGGTTTAGCAGAAATAGGCGCGTTTGGTTTAGCGAAACAACATAGGGTGAGTTTGGTTTACAAAAATGGACTCATAAATATATTTCAATATTTAATAATAAAACCGGATATAATGGTGGTTTAAATTGGTTAAATAAATGTAATATTTATTATTTGGTTTAGTTTAAATATATATGTATATATATATTTAAAACGCGCGAGAAATTGCAAAACGGATTGATTGAAAAAGGATTTAAGTTATATAGCTCTAAGATTGTTTAATTTATAATTATACAATAAACCGATACATAAACGAAAGTTATACTTTTACAACAACGCAACTAGTTTAGTTAAAAGTCGTAACGAAACACTAAATTATAAAATATTATTTTATAATTCTCGACTGGAAGATAAAGTCATAATGATTGTAAAAGCTTTGAAAACATCGTTTATATATTATGAAACTTTAAAACGTACGTTTACTTTTATGCAAGGACATTTTATTAATTTAATTGGTGATTTCTGAAAACGTGTCGAATTGTTTTGCTTCAGTTATTTTTCTCACGTTTCTTATATAATACTTGCAAAGTATTATATACCTCGATTATTCTTTTGGTTGTTTGTCTTTGTTTAGATTTAATTTACCTCATATGAAGTATTTATTATACTGTCCATTTTCCATATGTAATATATACGGACTATATTACATACGTTGCGTTTACTTTTTCGATTTATTTTATTTAACCAACCACCAAACTATTACCACTTGGAAATCTAAATCTTTATCAACGTGTCGCGTTGACGTAACCATTCATCGGGAGACCCAAATACATTATCCTAGGCTAGTGGGATTTAGCCGTTAAGTTAAGCTGCATCTTCTTGATCGAGCCGTTCCGGTTTTCCGTTTGTGCTGCGCTTAATATGTGCAGTTCTGCAAATCGTTCTACAACATCAATGTGAGTTTATAGCCCCATGTTTTACTGGTTTTACATATATTTTTGGGGTGAGAACATGCTTGCTTACAAATGCATTTACATGGTTGATTACCTGTTTGGTTTACATACTCATTTATATATCTCGCGAGGAGATACAATACTTGGTTTAATTTTTGAACGCAAACACATACTATACTTTTATGATTATGGATTAGCTTAAGTTGCATGAACTGTTAATTACTCGGAGGGTAAGCGCGAATGTTATAAGATAGATCTATTAGGGATTGACAATCCCTGTTCGGGTGATTAGCTATCACTGGGCAAACGAACGTTATAACATGTCGGAATACGATTAGTTGAGTCTTCAGGGCCAACAATTACATACACATGAATATTTTCATAAATGCCCGGGTGTTCTTGGAGGAGCACACTATGATGGGTACAACATTATTTTCATTAATGCCGGGTTTCTGGAGGGAACACTTCGCATGGGTACACTCTTACTGTGCCTTGAATAAAGTGGCATATATACAAGTCTACGTCGCAGTTTCATGAACTTGAGTAATTGTAAATCATGGTTGCATACTACACATGGTATTTATGCTGCCTGAATAAGTCGCAGTACATACTTGAAACATTTTGGTGATATATATATATATGTCATACATGCTTTGAACAATTGCAGTTCAACATTCATACGTACATTTTTGTGACTATTTGGGGATTGAAATGGTCACGCATACTTTACAAAATAATAGATGATGTTCAAGTATAATCACTACATACCATTTTGAAGCGACAATTTAAGGATTTTAAATGGTCATACACACTTTGGAAACCTTTGGTTTATCATTTATATTTAAACAAATCTATGAAGTCACCAACTTTATGACACTTTTTAAGCATGTTTTTCTCAGGTGAATTAGATTATTGGCCTACTTGATGTGCACTGGAGTCTAAATTTGATAAGATTTCATTCATGGATTTCTACATACATACAAATGACCAAATCTCGTTGTATTACTTTCAAGCTTTTCATTGTGATGCAATTATGGGACAAATGTTATATCAATTTTAAGAAAATCAACGAGATTACTTTTCAAATGACACATTTAGAGGTCGTTCTCTTGTATCTAGCGCTGAGTATTATGAAGTAACGCCCCCGGACATACTTTCGCTGTGACATGTTTTTTGGGGTGTTACAGTTGCTTGAAGGCAAGCTTGTTTATTGAAGTGCAAATAAGAAGCAATCTATAGCTATGTTCTCAACTGAAGCTGAAGATATAGCTGTTGCTGGATGTTATGCCATCATACTATGGATAAAGAGTCAACTCACTGACTATGATATCATATATGAAAAGTTACCCATAACAATCCAATTCTGCACTTTAAAAAAACAAAGCTCATTAATGTCAGATCAAGAATCATATTCTCAAACGGGACATTGAATTCCTTTCATTCCCACTCAATATCAACTTGCTGATATTTTCACCAAGCCTCTGGATGAGCCAACTTTCAAAAGATTGATTACTGAACTAGGTATGCTAAACATTGATTCAAAACCTAAAGCTTCAGTACTAACTGAAGAAAACTGAAGCTTCAACGCTTTCATCCAAAATTGAACAAATTTTCATATATCAAGCGTCAGTTCAGTTTTTGCATACAACCTTTAGCTTGTTTAAGTGAAGTAACTGAGCAATCACATATGTCTCATTCATGGATTTGCATGAGCATGTGTGATTTTGTCGCCTTCGCTGGAGCACAAATATTGATCAAGTCAAGATCTGAACAAAACTGATTCATTTTCTTCAGTTCAGTTTGTAAAATGATTTTATCTAAGTCTTCAGCTTTCTCTCGAGTGAAGTAACTGAGCAATCACATATGTCTCACTCGTGGATTTGTAAGAGCATTTGGGGTTTTGTCGCCTTCGCTAGAAGATTGATGATGATGAATATTACAATAACCTGTTCAGCATAACATAACACCAAACCTGAACCTAGTTCAGCTTTTTCAAACATCAATCTCAAGGTCAGTTTTAAAACAAATGTGATCCTCAAAAGTAATATTTTTTATTAAAATAATTTCCTTTTCAAAGAAGTTGTTTAATTAAAATATATGAATATATGACATCCAAAAGTTAGAATAACCACATCATCTTTCTCTCACCTACTTTTTTAGTGAATAGATGGTTGTTCACTATTCTAGGTGTCAGATACACGCTTTGCTGACTTTCATTTAATACAAAGTTTAGCACGCATGTTGAAAACAAACCCTAAACATTCCCTATAACTTCATAAACCCTAGATTTCTTTTCACCAACTCATAACTTCCAAATGGCAGTTATCAAATTGTCAACGATAAAAGTGAAAAAGTCTAAAATCATATAATCCACCACACCTATCACAACTCATTTTCTCACAAACACAGATCAAACTCACCAAAAACACACACACTCACAATCCAAAACAAATCAAATCATCAAAACCCTAATCATATCAAATGGCAAACCAAGAACAAAATCCTCCATAATAAGAACAACTCTTTGTTGCTGCTAAACAAGTAGGCTTCAACCTTGAAGATATCATCCTCAACACAAACAATGAGGTTGCTCTTCTATACCTAGAACACAATAACAAAGATCACTTCAAATGTGTTTCTAATTTCATTTCTAAATGTTGTCTTAGAAAACTATTCACCAGATCTCCAAACATGTATAAGGAATACCTAGCTGAGTTTTGGTACCTAGCTAAGTTTTTTCTGAACCCCTACTGGTGGCATCTATGGCGAAGTAGGGGTAAACACCTTTAGGAATGCCATTGGTTCACATTACCTCCCTCACTCTAGCGAGTATGTTGCACCACCGTCCATTGACATAGTAAGGCCATGGTTTGAAACAATTGGGTATGGGGAAACTGTTCCTGCCAAAGGGACTATCAAAAAGAGTCTTCTTCCTCCTAGGTGGAGGTTACTAATAGCACAGATCATCCAATGTTTAGGAAGTAAAACTGGAGGCTTTGATCAGATCACCAACAAAGATGCCATTATATTTTATAGTCTAGCATATAGGATCAACATTAACTATGCCAATATATTTTGGGAAGACATCATCATCAAACTGAACAATAAACATAGGAAAAAGGTTGTACCATACATTAGATTTCTATCCCTCTTGATGATGCACAAGATGAAGAATTGCTATAGAGATGGAGAACTCACACTCTACCCCACTCAAGTCTCTAGTGTCAACAATTAGGCACTGAAGCCCAACCAACCTGAAGAACCTCCCTTCATAACCCACATGTTGGCTATATGCTCTGCAGATAAGCCAGTGGCGTTTAAAGCTCCCAAGCCCTCTTCCAATGTTTAAAGGGTTTCCCAAGGCACAATGCCTAGAGCTAAACTTGGACACAAGAAGCATTCAACTTCTTCTAAACAACCCTTTGTGTCCAATAAAGAGGCAACAAAAGGTGGGTCCTCTAAACACCCACCGCCTTCAAAACTAGCCATTCTAAGAAAAAAAAGAGTCCAGCTCGTCCATGGACTCAAACCCAAGCCAGCCTCTAGTTTCTACACCTGTGGATACTAGAATGCATAAAGAGGACCAGCAAGCAACTGGTGGCCCAACCTCTTTAGGGGTCACCAGTGAAGCAAGAGCCAACCCTTAGCTCAGTAGTGGTATGTCAGCATTTAATTTAAATGAGCCTATTTATTCAATATCTTTCATTATTCATTCTGAGTCTGCATCAAGAAATTATGCTTCAGCAGCTTCCACAGTTGAAGCTGATCCTGGAAATTCTGCTCCTAGTGATTTTGTACCTCAACAACAGGGTATGAATGAAGGAACCAAAAACACTTCATATGATCACTTATTTGCAGGTACTGATCTACATGTTATTGCATACCAAACTAAATCTATTAGTGAAGGGTTGAAAATTGCCCTCACTCAACCTATAACAGGAAAAGGGGACAGCTCGATTGCTAGACAAATTGAGGAAGAAACCTTCAGCACAATCAAGTTGGAAGATCTTGCAAAGCTAGTGTCACGTGTGCAACCTAGCTTCAAAGACCTGATCCTGTCATTGTTGTGGATGATAGTGATGAAGATGAGGATGATGAAGTTCATGCTACTGAAAATGTTGAAACTGAAGATACTTCAGTTCCTAAATCCTCATCTCCCAGGTCTTCTCAAATTCAAAAGCTTACCAACTAAGTCATCATTCTTCAGTCTCAAAAGCACAAACTGGAATTTGAGAAGAACAAAGTTGAAGCTGAAGCTGCTCTTCTTAAAGCTCAACCCTCTTTTCCTAATATGGAATAGCTTAAAGAGCTGCTGGGAAAGTCCTTAAAAACTGAATTCTTAAATATTCTATATGCTCATGACTTTAGCACCTCACTACCAACTGAGCTGAAGGACCTTCCCTCCAATCTTAATGAACTAACAGGAGAAGTAAAAGGGTTAAAGAAACAAGTTCATGAATTGGAGATTAAGCTACCAGGAGATTTGAAAGAAATTCCCACCAAGCTGGATGACTTTACAAAAAATGTCACTAGTCTTACATCTCAAGTCGCTGAACTGAAGACTCTTCAGTGGGAACTTCCAGCAAAATTTCTTTCACTACCAACACAGGTTGCATCAGTTCAAGCTAAGCTAAAAACCTTGGATGCTCTTCCAAGCCTCTTGCTAAATGTCACACAAGCTTTGAATAAGTTTGCTCAGGTTTTAAATTCTGCCTCATCAAAAGTTGGAGATCAGAGTGTTCCTTCAGCAGGCCAAGCTGACACTATGCATGATGCGGGGGAGAAGAACACAAACCAAGCAACCATCTCCCAGCTTTTTCAAAGAAGAGCTGAAAAGAATGCTGAAAAAGAAAACCTAAACAACCAAAACCAACAACACCACCCGCTACAACCATCATTCCTTCTGTCATCACAACCACAATAACTCAAATGCAATTTCCTCCTCAATATCCACAAAAAGGCTCCTCTCAACCTGAGGGGGAGCATATTAAGAAAGACAAGGGCAAAAAGGCCATGTCCTCAAAGGATGCTGAAGAAGTGAGTACAGAAAGTGAGTCTGATGATGAAACAACACATGTGCCTGGTTCCATGGTTGAATCCTCTAAGAAAAAGGAATTGAAAAAGTTTGACTTTGTCACTGAAAGTGGAGAACATGTCCATTTAACTAAAGAACAAATCAGTGCACAAAAGAAAATAGAGGAAGAGGCCAAAGCTGAAGCTGCCAGACGTGAAGGTGAAATAAGGAAAGAAGAGCTGATTGATCTTCTTGGTCCTGAAGTGGTGAACAAGTACTATAATGACAAATTACAGTATGACAGATACTGTGATAAAATGCTGAACAGAAGAGCAAAATCAAGAATCACCAACTATGATATCTTGACCAGAAAGGGTCCAATTACCTTGAAAGTATACAGAGAGGATGATACAAGTGAAATCATTCCTGAGTTCAAAGCCAGTGATTTACATCTAGGTGAATGGAGAGAAGTTGTTACAGCTTGCCCTAACAAAAAAGGTAAAGGGTGGACTTCCATCTACAAGCAAATACAGGAAAGAATGGACTATCTCCGTACAACTGAAGCTGAACTGGGAATCGACTTGGACAGACCTCTAAGTGAACAGGATCCTTTGGATAGACTGAATGATCTGGCAAACAAGAAAAGAAAGCATGCTGATGACATTCATGACTTTTTCGAGCTAACAAAAGGTCAAGTCTCAGTTCAATATGAAGACTCATCCAGATGGTATTGGCTTAATGAACCTGTCCTTAGGTATGATTGTGTTTAAATCTCAATATCTCTGACAAGTTTTTGTTTACATTAAGCTTTAGAGATTTCTCAAACACCATGTTATATACTATACAAGAAATCTTCTTCAGACTTCACCAAGGTCCAGGGCTTGATGATCATGCCAGGACCTTCAGTTCTCTTCTGCTTGCTGAAATTGATAAGAGAAACTTGAACCCACTCAAGCAGATGAGAGTCATTGAGCAGCTAAGGCAATAAAATGTAATCTTTTGTAATAACTTTATCTTTTGAATTTTTATTGTAATTGTGTTGTTCAATTTATATCAGTTGCGTAAGAAGAAGTTGTTTTGCTCACTTATAACTGATTTTAACTTAGGCTATTTGTATATTCAAATAGGGGGAGATTGTTGGGTTCAGGTCCTAAGCCCTTCAGTCTTTTAGTAGATTTAAACACAAAATCCCCTAAGTGTTTCTCAAGCTGAAGTCTTTCAGTTTAAGTCGCTGAAGTTTCTTCAGCATCAGCTCTTTAGATCCATAGAAGATTGGGAAGTATCTTCACTTCGGTGTATGCAGCGGTACAAAAACTGAAGAATGACTCTTAGAAAGAGCTTCAGTTTAGCTTGGTTGACAATTCCAGGTTGAACGTTGTCTATTTCCTTAACAGAAGTTGAAACGTGTTGTTTCACTTCTAGAAGGTTTACAAGGCAGGAAAAAGATTGCTTTATGTCAAAAGAAATACAGCAATCTCCTTGGGAAAGTAACTTCTAAAGTTGGTATAGAAGTACAATAACTTTCCCCAAAGGACTGTACCTAGTACTAGAAAGCAAACGTGCATTAAATGGTAGCTCAACCACCCATTTAATGCTTGCCACGTAGACTAGGTTAAACTTGTAACCCTAATCCCTTTGCCTATAAAAGGAAAGGGATTCCCAGAGTAAATGTTATCTCTTCCAATTAATGTGATACACATTGAAGAGTTTATTTATCTCTCAAACAAACTGAACGGTACTACTGAAGCTGAAGCTTCAGTTTAGTCATAAGTAGTTTGTTTTCTTACTCTCTTAACTTTGGTTAGAGTTTAAGTTCGAAGGAGATAACACCCCAATTGTCATTCAACCACCTTGTTATTCCGCAAGCAAGGTGTGTCATAGATTCTTTATTTGATTCTAATAAGAACCTATACGTTGAAAAGTACTTATGTGCGTTTTAAACTTGTTATCTATATTCTTCATATATATATATGTTTAAAACTCACTTCGTTGTCATGGAATCTGATTAGTTTAATATGATAAATCTTATATCAGATTCCAAGGGACCAACAAAATGGAAACACATATTCACCTCCGATATGACTTCGAACCACCTTGTTTTCAAAAATAAGTTGATTCTCAATTTATTTATATAGAACAATCTTGTCTATATCCTTACTCTCAAGTAAGTGTAAATAGCAATATTTTGTACCGCCATCAACAAATATGATGAAGTACTCGCTATTCGCTACCTTAGTAGGTATCAATTCTAAATCACATAAAATCATGTAAATCATATCAAGGGGTTCAGTTATTTCCGTTCAACCGAGAGAAAAGACAATCTTGTCAATTTGGCTTCAACACAAGTTTAAATTTTGTAGTCCGTGTCAATACAAAAATAGGTATTTAATTTAGTTTAATTAGACAACATATCGATTTAAACTTTAAAACATGTCCGTGTCAGCCATGCCATACATTTAAATAATCAAATAAGCTGAATTCATACTCATTTTACTGAAATGACCATTGAAAAATACATTCAGCTTAAACATTTTTAAAGCGTAACCCATACGACTAAAATTTCTTATTGTTAACTCAATTTTTATTGATTCAAACACAAGATGAAAGCAAATTTTCATTAAGTAAAACCATCTGGATCTTAACATTCTAGAATCTCCCGCAGTACAACGCGTTGGTTACTTAAACTATTTTTCCCAGACTGTGAATCACATCTTATTTTCCCCTATATATTAGCAGTCTGGAGGTGTGCCCAAATTCGTTCTATCCATTCCAAGCTGATTTTACAAGAGTTAATCAACTCTTATTTCCATATCATGAAGATACACGGGGGAATAAAAAAAGGTTGGGGCTTGTTTTTTATTCCACCATTATCTAAGGTCGAATTCCCTCATGGCCTTAGTTTTTAAGTCATTCAGACCATATAAGGCATAGTTATGGCACATAAGGTTTCTAAATGCTTCAAAGCATCTACGTTACACGTAACTCGAGTATCGGTCTCCCTTTTAACAAGTTCGGGAGCATATCCTTTAGATGTCACTCGTGACATTTCAAATGTTAATATGAGATCCCATGATTAGTTTGAAACTAATTTGGTACTATTAACAACGTGCTTAATCACATAGCGTTTCCTAACAAAAATGATTGTAATTGACATTTGTTTAAAACGCTAATGTTTTGTAAGATCCTTTATACAAAACCACTTTAAGGGAAGTCTTTCGACTAAACAATTAAACAATATCGCCTATTACATAATGTTTTTAACAAAAAACACATATGTAATATGATGCTGTTAATTTCCATTAATAAGATCTTAATAGATATGTTTCACATGATCTATTTCTACAATGAAACTCAACAAGGTTTCAGTAGATCCACTCTTCTAAAGAAACTAACAAGGCTTCTATAGAACTTTTTTGTACCAGCATCCTCTGTTTTGTACTTGCGTTCCAATGACTCCTATAATTCTTTGGCAGTCGTGGTCTTGTAGTACACGTTGTACACAGAGTCCACCAGACCATTCAGAATTTAGTTGTGACACTAGAAGTCGAATGTTTCCAAGCTTGCCTAGCCTGTGCATTAGAGGGTTGACCTTCCTTATGAGGTTCCACCTGAGGTGTAGTCTCATTTAAGAACCGCGCAAGGTTCAAAGTTGGATTACCTTCAAGTGACGATATGCGTTAGTTATTTTCCTTTGTCACTTAATCTATACTCCATCAAAAACAATAAATTTGAAACTGATATAACTAATTAACTAACCCTACCCTAGAAATAAATGTTACTACGTAGAAAGCAACATAACATAATCACAGATCCAAATCAAAAAAAAGTCAAACAAGCCCTAAAATTAGAGAATAACTAAAATTCACAGGGTCTTACAACATATAAATCATGCAATTAATCATATTGATTCATGAGCTGATTGCATCTAGTTAAGATATGAAATGAAATTAGGTAAAAAAAAATATTATATAAAATAAGAAGAAATAAAAATTGAACCTGAACCTGAATTGAATTGAATTGAAATGAAGAAGTTAATTTTTGGGGCGAATAATTCTCCGATCGGATTTTAGAGAGAGAAATAATGAAAGAAAGAAAATGAGACAAATTTTGCGGGAAAGTAAAGACGAAAAGTGAAATAAGAAATGTAAATTCTTCTTGTTATTTGGAGTTTGGTTGATGAGGTGCTCTTTTTTGTCTCTTTTTCTTACCTTACCAACAACTTCCAAATGTTTGTCGGTGTAATTTCTTTTTCATTGCTATGTTTGGTTCAGGTCATAAAAATTTCCTGATTTCATAAACATTATATTAAACATAACCAACCTCTCCAAGTAATAAAATAATTAAACCAAACTTTCCGGAAATAGTTTTTATAAACAATTTACGGAAATAGTCCTTGAGATTATGAGAGAAGCAGAAGACGACACTATAATTAAATAAAACAATAAAATAGTAAAAGGACTTACTAGATCACCATCAAAGAAACACTCTTCGAGGGTTTGACACGCTTAGCACTAAAGAGCTGAGGCATGTGTTTGACACGCTTTCTTTAAAATAGATTCACCGTCTGTTTCTCATGGTACAACAGCCGAAACAGTAAGTTGTACTGTCAGACTTAACAAACTGCCTGAAATATCACATTTCCAGATGTGTACTCCATAAGTTTGAAATCAATAATACTTATTGATTTGATGTCTATTAAAGCTATGGAATTAGGACCTTTATTTATACACTATAGAGTCCTCACAAGTTTACTACTCATCCCACCGATGTAGGATATAAAATAAACATAAATTCTTCTTTAAGCATGGTACCGAATGCCTAACTTTGAGACGCGATATCTCATTCACATCAACTTCATTTTGGACACATAAAAGTTCATT
>BQNB010171515.1:0-13556 GCA_026074375.1 Tanacetum coccineum | reverse complement strand
ACTTGTGTTTTGTGCCCTGAAGTAGCACCCCAATGTTACCATTCCGCTGCGTTGTCCTGATTTTTGGGGGTGTTACATTTTTGGTGATCTTGGCTTGATAAACCAAGAATCCAAACACCCTTTCAAACCACCATTGACTACCACCACTCTCCACCATCAATTCCCAAGGTTTGATCCATCAAAGAAGCATAATAAAAGTATTTATTCGAATTTATAATTGATTGTGACAGAATTGTTCATAGTTTCTGGATTTTGCTTTGAATATAATATGATGTTCTTGGGAAATTCTTGTGAAATCACCATATTTTGCTTTTGAAGTCGGTATAAACCTTGTTACTCTTTTGAATATGATCTTTATTGAATTCATGATGAATGTTATGTGTTTTGTTACTTTGATTATGGAGTAGTAATCTTATGTTTGTTTGGGCATAATGTGATCTTTGATATGGAGCGTTTGGATATGTGTTTATTGAATTGGTAAAACATATTTTATATAAGAATACAGACCGAAAGGGTTCTTTTATATATGTGTTTGATCATTCCACTTAATATATTGGTTATAATAACTTATAAAGGCCGAAAGGATTTGTTGTTATTAATCGATATAATCACTAGTTATATTTAAAGGCCGAAAGGATTTATAACTTGTGATAATTCTATTTTCTAAAACTTATAAACACTATTCCAAACACATCATTATCTAAGTGATCATTACCTAAACAAATATCCCTTAATCATTTGATTGAATCATCTTTTAATTGCTTTCGTTATAATATCTGATATATGCAAGATTTGGTTAATTTGATCTGTGACAATCTTATTAACCTTAGCACCTTAATTACAAACTGTGAAAACTACAATTCCCGTGGAACGACCTGGACTTACCTAAAGCTATACTATACACGAACGGGTATACTTCCCGAGTGTTGTGTTTTTAGTTAAAATCGGTATTTCTAGTATTATAAATTTAAAGCTTGGAAAACACACATCAAAGCCTTTTCCGCATCTATACTCATACGAGCAGCTCGCACTACAGAAGCGCCTATAGAGACACTCTATCCCTAGCGGTGTTACTGATTGCCTCACTCATCTTAGATTAATAGATAGTCGAAAATAGTCGAGCCTAACTGTACATAATTATCTAGCGCGCACCTTCGCACACACAACATTCTCACTCCAGGTATTCCTTAAGAGAGCTAGCCGACATACATCTTGCACAACGGCAAGCACTTCATTTACGTATAGCTACACATACAGGAAACATCTTCACTGCTTACTACTCAGTATCCTTACATGTAGTCGAGGGATAATACTACTCCTTCAGACATCTCACAAATTTTCACACGGATCTCACGACACGTTTGCATTATCTATGAACACCTATTCCCTAAGGAGCGCACCGTATCTCTCTAGGCAGCTCACGGTAATCGACACACTCAAACAACACTCAATCCTATCTACTCACCGTTTGCGCACAGCATACTATCCTCACGCGCGAGCACAGTGCGCTATTCCTGTCAGCGCCGTTGTAGTATCGTCATCAACACACGCTAGTACAGTACGCCGTTCATTTCACTCGCTCTCTAATAAAGACCGCACTCTTCTCTCTACTTTATAGGTCTTCCTAAAACATTTTTCTCTACGCATCTATGTATAGTCTTCCGCGTAGATTCTATTCGTCTCGACTAAACGCGGAGAGGAATCACCGCCACGCTAAGCGGAGCTCGTGGCTTCTAAGAATCGCCGTACACTAACATCAGCTCTAGCGAGGTGACTCCATCTTATAGTTCTGACATGTCCTTACAGGTGGTCTCTACTCACTCATCACTCTTCTTAGCGACCGGTGTTGGGTGTAGCAGTTGTTAGGTGAGAGATGACGCTCATGTGAGATCAAGAGAGTGGAGATTGTACACTTACTATTTAGCTAAGGGAGTATTGATTTGAATTAGATCATAGGTGGATCTCGATACAATCAGTGAATTGTGGGCGGAGAGTTGTGAGTGTTTTATGACAGACAACGCATTACGGGTGAAGCGGCAAATTACACAGATAGATTGAGTAGGGTCAGTGGAGGGATGTAATGCCACACTACTGAGGTGATATTGTGGAGAGTAGTTTTGGTACACTTGTGTGCAGGTTAGATTTCACACAAGTGAGTTAGTCTTGAGAGTCGCGGTGAGTGAGAGGTGTCTGTAGATGTGAACGACTTCACACGTGATAGAGTTGTGTGTGTTGTGATAGGAGGCAGAGGAGCGTCATTTCTTTGAAGTCGTGAGGTGGGTTTTTGAATTGGAGGTGGGGTTTATATCTGTAACGCTTGAGGGGGGTGAGCTTATAGTACGTGGGGGGTGTAGGTGGGTGTACTAGACAGTGGGACTTCATAGATTATCGAATTTATATATACATTTAGAGTAGGGTGGAGAGCAGAGAGTTGCGTGGTCACAATTTTATGTAGGATTAGTTAGAGTGTAGCATTGACACTATTAGCACATCGCTTAATATGACGAAGGAGCTTGGTGCAGAGGAGGTGTTGTTGGAGTGTAGGCACAGGGTTTAGATGGGTGCAGGATTATAGAACCAACATTTGTGAGAGGGAGATGTACAGACACATGACTTGGGGTGAGGTTGTGGTGATCAGTAACGTATGTGCGGAGGTGGTGTGTCTGTATCAGTTTGATGTGGTCGGTACAGTTCTGCGACGTAAAGAGATGTTACTCGTGGTGGACGATGCGTGATTGAAGGTAAGTTATTGGGGGGTATTGTGTCACATAGACTGGATATTTATCACACACGGTGAGTGGTATGGATAGTCTTGTGTATGTTAGATAGATGTGGTGTGACGAGTATGAGTGGAGGGCAGTTAAATGACGTCGACGGTAGAGTCTATGGATTAAGGACGATTAGAGTGAACGGGCCGCAATACACATGAGCGGAACGTAACATAGTGTAATATGGTTGGTAATGATCTGATCTATCTTGATATGCAGTTAGTAGAGGACATTCACACGAGACGGAGACACGTTAGGATCAGGTGTGGAACAGCAGGTGAGTAGATTCGATTACTTCAGTGATAGATAGGGTGAGTAGAGCAATTTTGGTATTGCATTGCACGTTGTAGTGCATGGAGGTGATGGTAATTTGTGATTTAGGAGATGAGAGTTATGTAGAGCGACTCATTTCTCGAGGGCTGACAATCTATATTAGGGTGGGGTAGTGGTCTCAGCATGTAGATGATGATAATAGTTTGGAGAGGTTTAGGGTCAGAGTGATTATCAATAGTGGGGGTTAGTCTATCGAGAGGAACACACCTAAGAGGGTAGGTATGTCATGCAGATTGAGAGATAAGGCAGATGAGTGTCTGAGTAGTGTAGATGGTGCGTGAACATATTAGGGAGTAATTGTAGTGGTGGGATTTGTGGAGTGATAGGGAGTTGTATTAAAATAGATGTTGAACTGTGTTGGCATATATACAGATGAGGTGGGGTGAGTGTGCAGATGAGGGAGTAGGGTATATTATTTTGGAGGTATTTGCACACACAGTGGATTTTGTGTGATACGGTTGTACACTTGAGGGTAGTAGAGACATGTGGGACACTCTGCAGGTGCAGTACATGGTATTTATTGTTGATGGGGATTGAAGTAGTCTGAGTCATTAACACGATATCTAGTGATAGACTGTGTGGTGCATTGAGAGGGTAAATGGACGGCTAGTTGATATGCTATATGGAGGCAATGATTCAGGGACGCATGTGACAACGAGCAGAGCTATTGGGGTCTTGTCTTGTTGTCGACACGTATTGCAAGTGGACAGTGTGGGAGTGTAATGCAGAGTGTGGGAGAGATGTGGGGGATGGGGAGCAAGTTATAGTATGGGTCATGGGGGGTTTTGTTTTGGTATTGTGTGTAGTATTTGTAGTTACAGGTAGATGGTTGTGAGTGGAGATCTATTACTCTAAGTAGTCAAGCGAGTGTTTAATATTATGGATTATTGTTAGGTGGTATTATAGGGGGTGGGGTTTGTGTTGGGAAAAGGGTTTTTGGGGAAAGTGGTTGGGGGTAGTGATTAGGATTTAATTAGATTGGTGGGATTGTGGGGTGTTAGGGGGTTATGGGTTTAGGTTTTGATATGGGATTTATTTTGAAGTGGGGTTTATATGAGATTGGGTTGTATAGGGTATATTGAATATATGGATATTGTGGTGGATTTTTGAAAGTTGGTTGGTATTTGATTGGGGTATTGTGAGGGTGGGGGAGATGATTAGGGAGGGGTGTTAATTGTGAGGGATGGGGGGGGTATTGTGAGGGTGTGATGGGGTTATTTTTATGGGGGGGTGGGTAGAGTAATTATTTAGTGGGGGTTGAAGTATGAAAGTTGAAATGGTTTGTAGTATTGTGGGGTAGGATTGATGAAGAGTGTTATTGAACCAATTTTGGGTTGAAATGGACTAAATTAGTCCTTTAAAGCTTACATTTTGGACTTCAGCAAGTTCATCAACCAATTGTTGGTTGAATGTACTAAATAAGTCCTTCAGAGCTTTTACAAATGGAATTATTTCATCCCTAAAACAAGCTTTTGTATGTTCGAAACCCCACGTGCCCTTAGTGATAGCTGTGGGTGTGGTTCTTTCTTTGACTACCACAACAAAGTTAGCAAGATGGTATTTAAGTTTCTTCAAACTCGTATTAACCATGCTGACTTTTTGAAGTTCTTTAGGAACCTCAACATTGGTGGGTCTATCAGAAAGATTGGGTTCTGAGGAACTCACAGAGTTATGCGACCAAAAGGCTTGTTCAGCAGATAATTCAGTTTGTGGAACAAATCATGTTTCAAAAACTTTATAAAGTTGGTTAAGAGCAACATAATCGATTGGTGTGGTATTAATTTGTTTTATCTTTTCTTGCATCATATTATCCTTATGTTATAAAAGCATTTTTAAATGACTCTCTTCAGCAAGTGTTAAGGTCTCTTCTGAGTCTAGGATCACAATAGGATTGGTTTTCTGAATTATATCACCAACATATAGCATAGGTTCCAATTGCTGAGCTTTCTTCAGATAGAAAGGATTTTGAAAACCTAGAGCTTGTTTAGTGGTATTATCATAAAAAACTGAGGTTTCGTCAACATGTGAACAGTTTGTGCCGATTGATCTCTTTTAAAAAAGATATTATCTAGGTGTTTGATCTGCTTTTTTAAGGCTGTTTCCCTATCAAGGTTTCTAGATTCTTCTTTCTTAAAATCATTTTTGAGAAGTGTAACCGTTTGCAATAAAGATTCCTTTTCTTTTAAATGTTCTGAAAGAGTTCATTTAAGATGATCAATCTCTATAGACTGTGCACATGATTGTGAAACGTTATCTTGACTCTTTAAATCAATGTTTTGTCCTTCTTTCAACACTTTGACTTGTTCCTTATATCTTTCAAGCTCAGCAATTAAAGTATCATTGACACTTTTATTTTCCAGATTCGTCTTGGTACAATGAACTACTTGGGTTTTTAGTTGTTAATCACAGATAATATCAAATCATCTTGTTGTGCAGAAGAGTTAGAATTTTGAATAGCTGCCTGTTGTGATTCAATCAGATACTTAGAATAAGGAATGATATTGCTAACACTAGTTATTTCAGTCTCTGAATGGTTCACAACATTTGACTATTCAGAAGACGGCATAGCCTACACAACTTGATTAGTCATATCATTATTCACATTATCATGATTGTGTACCTCAGAAAGAGCGTCTGAACCATAGTGAGATAAATTCGCCATGAGAGCAAATTTGGCAGTGTTAAGTTCATTACAATCAGAGTTATATGCATCCAAATCATCAGCTTGATAAGCAGCATTGTGAGTTATGACAGTTTGTGTGGCTTGACCTTCTGGAATTCCTGGATCTGCCAAAAATGCGAGTTCCTCCTCATTTAAAATTTGACCACTTGCTTGAGCTTAAACCAACAACGCTTTATCCTTAAACCATGAATCATCTCTTTTCCTCTTTGGTTTGTTGCACTGTTTGGACATGTGACCTTCCCCTTTGTAGTTGTAGCAGATAACTGTTCTTTGTTTTCCAGAATTGTTTCCACTTGCCCTCGGAGTATAAGTCCTTGAAGTACCCGCAGCTATAGAAGTTTGTCTCCCCTGAATTGGTTGTAATGTTACTCTTCCATTATTAATGGTAGCTTGTTGCCTAGGGTTTGACGAGTTTCTCAGCTGGTTATTGGTAGTGGGATAACGGGAAGTGACGACAGCAGTCAAAAATGACATCATGTGATTGATGGCATCAATAGGATCATCACCTTTCTGGAACACTGGAACAATTAAACCTGATTCTTGTTGGGAAAATTTAGATTGTTGATCAACTGAGGGAGGATATTCTAATTGAGGTATAGATGATGATGGAGAATAAATGTTGTGGTGAATTGATGATTGATAATCATTGGATGGATAAGTGATTGAAAGAGGTGTTGATGATTGATGAGTTGAGTATTGTTGAGACTGATAAGGTGAACCATACTGTGGAGACTGATATGATGAAACTTGTGGTTGAAATTGAGTGTTTTTGTATGAGTTTTGATGAGTTTGATAAGGAGACTGGGTCATCTGATGGGTTTCAACCAAAGCAAGCGGATCTGAATTGCGTTCATGCATTAAACGAACCTCATTTTCATGAAATTCATGTTGTCTTAAATAAGCATGAAGCTGATCGATGTTTAGTTGTGGTGCCAAATCCTGAACCATTCGACACTGTCACAAATTGCTCCATTCGGTGAGGAAGTATTCAAAAACTATGTGTTCACTTAAAATTTTCCAGTAGTCTGTTTTTGTAAATGTTCATGTCATTGAAGTAGCAGTGAAAATCACAAGTAGAATTACCCAAGTGATTCCCCCTTCTTATAAGCAAACTTATCGAATTCATCATAAATCTTACACTCCCTTTCCTGTTTCGTCAATGAAGTTCCTTGCATGAGAAGTTGAATTCTTTCCCAAAGTTCCTTGGCGACTTTACGATTGCTTACCAATGCATAGACCTCAGGCTGTAGTCCTTGGAGAATGATATCTGTTTCCTTGATATCACAATCAACTTTAAGTGCTTCAGTAGCAGATAACTCAGAATATTTCTTTGGCCTTGTAACTCCATTTTCCACAATTGAAGGCCAAATGAGTGGACCACTTTCAACGGATTCAAGGATCATTTGTCCATTTTTTCTATTCAGCATGTATAGTTCCATTCTGCTTTTCTAAGAATCATACATATCCTTTTCCAGCATTGGTGGACGAACGTTATAACATGTCGGATTACGATTGGTTGGGCCTATAGGGCCCATAATACTTACATATGAACTCTTACTGTTATATTAGTGCATCGGTTTCATGAACTTAGAGTAATTGTAATCATTGTTTTATACTCACATGGATATTTACTGTGCCTTGAATAAAGTGGCAATACATACTTGAAACATTTTGGTGACATTAAATTGGTCATGCATTCTTTATAAATCTTTGGGATAAGATTGGTATTTTTGGTGACATTAAATTGGTCATGCATTCTTTATAAATCTTTGGGATAAGATTGGTACTTTTGGTGACATTAAATTGATCATGCATTCTTTATAAATCTCTGGGATAAGATTGGTACTTTTGGTGACATAAAATGTGTCGTGCATTCTTTATAAATCTTTGGGATTTTTACATGGTACTGTGATGACACAGTGGACAAATACATTCATTTGAAACTTACATTCATATTTAAACTAACCTATGAACTCACCAACTTTATGTTGACCGTTTTAAGCATGTTTTTCTCAGGTGATATAGATACTTGGTTTACTTGAAGTGCATTGGAGTCTATACATTCAAGTTTTTCATGGTGATGCAATTATGGAACAAATGTTATATCAATTTTAAGGAAATCAACGAGATTATTTTTCAAACGACACATTTAGAGGTCGTTCTCTTGTATCTAGCGCTGTGTATTATGAAGTAACGCCCCGGACACATTTCCGCTGCGACACATTTTTGGGGGTGTTACAGGAACTTCTTCTACAGCTCTGACTATAAAAATTCCTATCCTTAACCCATGGGAATATGATCTCTGGTTACTGAGGATAGAACAATACTTCCTCATGACTGATTACTCCCTCTGGGAAATAATTCTGAATGGCAACAAAGTGCTGAAATAAAAATTGGAGATGTTGAGCAAGAATATGAACCTACTACTGCAGAAGAAAAGCAGGATAGGAGGAATGAGATGAAAGCTAGAGGAACTCTGTTGATGGCTCTCCCAAATAAGGATCAACTGAAGTTTCATTCATATAAGGATGCAAAACTGCTCATGGAAGCCATAGAGAAGAGGTATGGAGGTAAAAAGGAATCCAAGAAAGTTCAGAGGACTCTACTCAAGCAACAATATGAGAACTTTTCAGGATCAAGCTCAGAAACAATAGATCAAACTTTTGATAGGTTGCAAAAACTTATTAGTCAGTTGGAGATCCAAGGTGAAACAATTTCTCAAGAGGACATGAACTTAAAAATGTTGAGAAGTCTTCCATCTGAATGGAAGACTCATGCTTTAATCTAGAGGAACAAAGTGGAAATTGAAACCATCGATTTGGATGACTTGTACAACAACTTAAAGATATATGAGCTTGAACTCAAAGATTCAACAAACACAAGTCAAAATTCACAAAATGTGGCTTTTGTGTCCTCCAACAGCACTAACAGCAACAACAGTACAAATGAAGCAGATAACACTGCTTATGGAGTTAGTACTGCTCATACTCAAAGTAGTCCTACATCTGGAGATAACCTTAGTGATGCTGTGATCTGTGCTTTCCTAGCTAGTCAGCCTAATTCTCCTCAAATGTCAAGAGAGGATCTAGAACAAATTGATCCTGATGACCTAGAAGAAATGGATCTATAATGGGAAATGGCCATGCTGACAATTAGAGCTAGGAGATTCATCAAGAGGACAGGCAGGCAGTTGGATGTAAATGGTCAAAGAGTTGGATTTGACAGGTCAAAAGTGGAGTGCTACAATTGTCATAAGTATGGTCACTTTGCAAGAGAATGTAGGGCTCCAAGAAATCAGGATAACAGAGGAAAAGAGCCTAGTAAAAGAACTGTGACAGTGGAATCTCCCACTGAAAATGCCTTGGTTGCTCAAGATGGAATTGGAGGATATGATTGGAGCTACCAAGCTGAAGAAGAGCATCCTACAAACTTTGCTTTAATGGCACATACATCTTCAGGAAGTTCTTCCAGTTCAGATTCTGAGGTAGATTCTTGTTCTAAATCATGTGTAAAAGCTTATGCTACTCTTAAAGAACAATATGAAAATTTGAATTTTGATTACAACAAGTCTCAATTTAATTTAGTATCTTATAAAGCAGGTTTAGAGTTAGTTTAAGCTAGACTAGCTTACTATAAGAAAAATGAGGCTGTGTTTGAAGAGAGCATTAATGTTTTAAAACTTGAAGTTAGACTAAGAGATAATACTTTAGTTGAAAATGAAAAGATAAAGGAAAAGCTATTATGAAAGAAGATGAATCTGTTCAGAAGAAGACAAAGAAGCAACTAGAGCAAGAAAGACTTAGCCATGAAGCAGATATTAGATTACAAGAACAGGTTAATGAAGAAGAAAGACACAGGATTGCTAGGGATGCAAAAATAGCTAAACAATTACAAGAAGAGATTGATACAGCAAGACAAGAACAAGAGAAGTCTGATCTTGAAAAAGCATTAGAATTGCAAAAGTAGTTGGATGAAAGGGAAGAAGTTGTAGCTGAAGCCTGATCTAAAGCTTCAAGTTATTGATTGGAGAGTGATCCTGCTTGATGACTCAGATATCATGCACAACAAAATAAGATCTTCTCATAAAAGCTAAAAGTAAAGAAGAACATGTGCATGTATTTGAAGAATCAGGAGGATTACAAGCAGAGTCATTTCAAAGGATGAGCTATGAAGAATATTAGACCTATGTATGATAAAGAAGTATAGATCAAAATCAATCTTTTGTACCTAAGTATTCTGAGATTACCGTCTGTCTGTTATAACTTTGCCTAGCAGTACTAACATTTTTAGTACCGCTAGCTCTAGTAGTACTAACTGGAATTTTGCCAGTTCTAGTTAGTACTACTGAAGGAACAAATTGGTTTTGTTTATTCACTCTTTGCACATTGTTCCACCCATTGTTTAACTCAGCATTTCTGCCATCCTTTTCTCATGATAATCACAATCTCTGATTCAATGATTAAGACTAACACATACAAAACATGCTCTTACATTAAACCCATACCCCAACTCTTTTTTATCAACTTTAGGTTTTTGACTATGTGTGAACTGATTCTTAACAGTTTCCCTAGGAGTTTTTACTTGCTGGTTAGCAAAATTAGGTGTTTCTTGTTCTTTTGTTGGTATTGACACATACTCATCTTCACTATCTGATTCATACTCCTCAATGATAGGAGCATCAGACCAAACCTTAGGTTGACATTCTACATTAGATTCATTAACAACTGGTTCAGACACTAATTCAGAGGGTTATGTACTAATGTTAGAGTCACATGTATCAAATTCACTTATTTGGGATTCAGATTCACTAGGTTGAGTCTGTTTTGGACCATATGTAAATTGTGAGTAATCTACTTCAATATCAGGTCCAAAGGGCATATAATTCCCTATCATGGGTGGGGGTACAACATGCATTCCTCCTGCTGTAACAAATCTATCATACAAAGGTTGTTTTTCTAACTCACTCTCCTTATTCATAAAAACACTTTGTAACACTTCATTTTCATAGCTTAAAATACTATCATATCTGTGATCCCCATACCCAAGCCCAAACTTATCATTAGCACTCATTTGGGTATTAAGCAGTTTACTAAGATTCTTAGAAGAGTTATGCTATTTTTCTACTTTAGCCTTTAAATCTTCTTTTTCTTTTTGAGCTTCTGCTAGCAGTTTCTTATGATATGTTAGAACATCTATTTTATCATCTAAGTCTATCTTCATAAATTTTATCTTTTGTTCATACCAAAGTTGACCTTATTGATGAGCAACTAACTGTGCTTCAACTTTCTTAAGACCTTGAGTATATGTTTTTATTTCTATGCTTGCATCACTAAGTATTGTTCACTCAGCATCCATACAGTTTTTTAAGGTTAGCATAAGATTCTTTACACTTATTTGAACATGAAGTTACCTCTGTGTCTGATTCTGAGCTGTTGTAAGCCATCAAAGCATAATCTTCATCTTCTTCTGGATGATTTGTCTAATCTACACCTTCTCCATCAATTGTCACCAATGCTTTAGAGTCCTCCTTCTTCCCAGTTCTGCTCCCATCCTGTGTTCCAAAATTCCATGCATCCCTCCTCCTGTTATCTTGATTTCCCTTGATTCTACACTCTCTAGCAAAATGCCCTGTCTTGTGGCAATTGAGCCAATCCAACCTGTTTTTATCAAAGCCAAAACTGGTTCTTTTGCATACAATTGTAGCTTCTAATTCTACCAGTCTTTTGTAAAAACTTTTTCATTCTCATTGAGATCATGGCCACTGCCACTTACAAAGTCGCATTTCATCTAGGTCATATCATCAATCTATTCCAATCCTTCATGATCCAGTTGAGGCAACTTGATTGATTAACAGTAATGGTATGAAATGTTTTGTCCATACTGTGAGTTTGACCTCAAGGATTGGGAACACAAATAAGCGGTCTAACATCATTAGTACATGCTTTGTGTTCTCAGAGACAAAAGCTCCCCCCCTACATTTTGCGGTCTAGAAATGATGCAGTAGAGCCATATTATATCACTTCTCAAAGACTCTTAGGATTATTGTATGGGGGGGGGGGGGGGGGGGGGGGGGATAGATCATCAAAACTGAGACGTCCACTCCTGGTCATGGTTCCATATTAAGGAAACTTGTGACCAGCAGAAGGTAGAGATCTTAGGAATTTTTATTGCATCCCCAGTAGATACACTCTCCATGAATCTCTAACTGACCAGAAGACTTTGGGAACCTGTCATAGCCCTTTGTCAACCCTTTTGTGTTGGAATACAGAGAATCTTCAAACTTTGCTTCAAGAAATACTTTTGCATCTTCTTGGATCATCATTCCAACCAAATCTAGATTTGATGGCAAATCCCACAATCCACTTTTGCATCAGTCATCGTTGGAATTTAGCAAGATGATCTTCTGGTAGGCCATAGCAAGGTGGTCCCCCCACCCCTGCTTTTCCTCACTTTCTCTGGCTATCTAATTTCTTTTGCCAATTCTAGGAGGCAAAACCTTAGTATTGTCCTTGTGTATCTGTAGTGATTGATATATGAACATTCCCATTTATATAAACCACACCCAGATTGGATAGTCTATGGGCTAAATAGTGTTCCATTTTCATAGCCCTATATCATAATCTCCCTTTTTGAGAATAGGCAAGCTTGATGGTTGATACTGTATGAGGATTTTTTTGGGTTGGTGTATTGTGATGAATGTGGAGGTGGTGGAATTTCATCTTTGAGATCCAGACATGTTATAGTTTTTGAAGGATGAAGTTTAAAACTGATTTGTTTGTTCTTCTTATACAGAGTTTCTCACATGCTCTGATACCACTTGTGAGTCCCTTGTTGAATAGATCTCTACAGCCTATTAAGGATGATAGCCAAGATGTATAAATACAGTTGACTATATAGAAACACTGATTATGAATACTATGTGTTAATGCGGAATCTTAACACAAGTACTAAGAAGAACAATGAAAAACTAAATAATAATTTCTTTTAATCTGTCTTGAGTGATTATAGATTACTAACTATGAGATATGCTTTGTATGAGATGTATATTGAGATCCTTTCTCTAACTATGCCAAGAGGGATCCTTTTATAGACCAAGGATAAACTCTAACAGGCTTACAAAACACGTACACATCTTTTCCTAAAATATCTCATACATATCTCTTAAACGGTACTAACTATTTTCTACTATCGGTACTAACTAACTGATCAGTACTTAACACTTTGTACTGTCAGTACTAACTATAACTATCAGTACTAACTATTAGTATTGTCGGTACTAAGTTAGGAAAACGTAATTCCCAACACGACCTTTTGTCGTTTATCTTGTTGTTGGCATTCCTTGCTACCTTGACTTTCTAACGTACATCATGAGCCACATGGGTTTGCCTCATAAACAGCAATAGCTTTAATAGCATTAGCAATTCGTTGGGTTATAATACACTTGATCCTTGCGGAACTCGTTCCTTGTCTTGTTGCCGTCATTCTCTTCAAATCAAAATAAATAAAAGAAAAATAAAATAAGTCCGGTTCTTAAAGTCGCGTTTCCAAAAGTGGAATGTTACGAGGTGACGGGTTAAAGTCTTGTTCAACTTAATCGGCATGTTTCTCGATGACGGTATGAGACGACGTATGTAACACCCCATTTTTACATATAGCAGCGAAAGCTAATCTGGGGTATTACTTCAAGGTACAACAGTCATAATAATAGAAAACGAATCAAAAAGAGTCGTTTATGAAAATAAGTTATCATTTATTATTTCTTCAGAGTTTTT
>BQNB010171513.1:0-13557 GCA_026074375.1 Tanacetum coccineum | reverse complement strand
AACAAGAGTAGCTAATGCAGCTAAAACACACTTGAGCTTTAAAATGCACATGAATTTAAACTTATGCTAACAGATTATACTAACTAGATTAAGACTGATTTAAGCCTTCAAAAACCTAAAATCCAAACTTTATAAACCATAATATGAAATTTAAATCCACTTACAAAAATTAAATGGCTATGGACAGTACTAACTTAAGTTAGTACTGTCTTTAGCCAAACACCCCTTTAAAGTGTAATATCTCATATTAAGCTTATAAATTTGAGATTTAAAGCACAAAGCTAGATTACCAGATAGTGACATGATAAAAACAGACTTAATGAGCTAATTTAAACAAGCAAATAAGCCAGAACAATAAGCTAACTACTAAGCTACTATTTTTTGGTTTTTTAACTATTTTATACTAAAACTAGAAAACTAAGATTAATACTAACTATTAAGCATGTTAAGCATTTGTCAACTATAATAAGCATTAATAAACTAAACTAAGCAATAATAAGCAGTAATAAGCTGAAATTCAAAATTAAGCTATAAAAAGGAATTTGAGAACTTACAATAGCCTTTGCTCTAAACAAGGCAAATGAGCTCAAAAGAGCTTATCTACAAGCTCTAGCTTATCAAAGATAAGCTAGTAGTGTCCATAAGCCCATCCAAGTTTGGCTTATCATCCAAAAAGTTGTGGTATTTTGATGGTGGATTTTTTTGTGAATTTTCTTAAGTTCTTTATAGTTAAATTAAAACAGGTTGCTTATATGTTTTTATAAGAGCTTAAAACAGCTCATGATAGGCTTTTCACAATAAGAAAAACAGGAATTCAAAACTCAACTTAAAAAAACTTCAAATTTTCATTAATAATAAAACAGGTTACAAGGCTTGGAAAATTAAAAGACAATAAGTAAAATGAATAAGCTAAATATTAAACTAGGTAAAAGCTAGGTTAAAACTACATACACATTCGAGCTTACAAAGTCCTACTTATATAATAAGCTAATGGGTCTTGGGGTCTTGAGTCTTCACCCGTTTGTGTTTCTTTTGTGAGACAGAACAATGGTGTGTTTGTTCTGTGAGAGACTTCAAAGATCAATCCAAGCCATCCAAATTGTTTGCTCTCCAAGTTCACAAATCCTAGCCCTTGAATCTCTTGCCTTTAACCTTGGACCAATGGGATTAGAGAGGATTGCCAAGGTGGCAATTGCTGTTTATAAGGTAGGGTTTGAGGAAAGTGATGGTGAATAGTGCTAAAAGGGGATTTAGGCTTGGCGGGAAAATGTAGAAGATATACAGTGATTTGATATGAGCAGGGTAAAGGTTTGGGAAAATGTCAAAACTAGTCCCTCAAGGTGATAAGAGTTATTGCATGGCTCATCCTTGTATGGTTATAAGTTTGAGGGGTTGGCAGAAATGCCCCTTCAACTTATTTTTTTGGGCTTCTTTGACTTGTATAAATAGCTTAATGGGTTGACCCGACCCATTAAATGGGTGTGGGCGGGCCCATTAAGTATTTCTTCGGTTACGGCTTTGTCTTCGACTTTTGGCTTTGTCTGGGTTGACTTTTTGGTTGACTTTGACTTTTTACGCTTTTCCATTCCGTGCTCGTTTTTGTCCGTTTTGACTTGGTTTTTGTCCTTTTCTTAGATATCCGTTACCTGCACAATACAAATGCAAAACATACAAATACAATGTATTTTTGGTACGTTTTTGGTCATTTAAGTCCGTTTTTAATGGAAAATGGTATGTGTATTTAACAAGGTTATAAATAGCGTGAAGCGTGACGTAGCGGCATAGCCAAGCCTCAAGCTTTAGCGTGAGGCGTAGCGACATGGCGTTTTTAAGGCGTGACTTAAGGCGGCAAAAAATATTTATAGATTATATCATAGTTTAGAATAATATGAGTAGTAAATATTATTAAATTCAAGCATCAATCCAAAATATTAATAAATCCAAGCATAAATCTCAAATTTTAGAAAATCCCTTAAACACTTCAAAAAACTCGCCACGCTATGCGCTATAGCGCGCTTTATCACGCTATATGACGCTATATTGCACGCCACGCCTAGAGACGACGCCTTGACCTGTTTCGTAACGTGGAGGCCACGCTTCGCGCTATGGCGACGCTATGGCGCCGCTATAGCGCGCTATTTAGAACCCTGATAAGCCCAAATGAGACCCGAACCATTATTTAATAAAAGTTACACTTCTGGTCCCTGTCAAAAATTTACAAAACCACCCCACACTATTATACTCTTTACATTTTTTTAAAACTTATGTATATATATATATATACATACCATACCATTTTTACACACACACAAAATAACCTTAACCCTAAAAATCCTCTTTTCCCTCTCATACTATATTTTTGGCGCCTCACATTTTCCGACCGTCTTTTCCGGCCAAACTCTGGTGAACCCTCAACCATCGCTATCCCATGCCATACACCACCACTCCACGCCAAATTACCCGATCTACACCACCCTCTCATCGTCCTCATCTCCAGTCGTCCCTCCCTAACTCGCTGCCACCATCACAACCACGCACCATCACCATCGTCATCATCTCCACACTCCCCACTGCCACTCCACCGCGTTTACCATCACCACACCATCGAACCATTAACACCAAAGCCACCACCACAGCCACGCTACCCTTAAGGGTGCGTGCGGCCTCTCAGCCTGACTTTATAAAACCACCAGCAAGGGTGTTTGTTTTGGAGGTTTAGCAGCTACAAAAAGGGAGTGTTTGTTTGGGTTTATAACACCCAAGGGGTGTGTTCGTTCGAATGGTCACAGACAAGGGTGCGTTGGTTTCCGTGGGGTAACAGCTAGGGGTGTGTCGAGTTGGTCTCGCACCTCGAGGGTGCGTGTGGTATGCGGGTCAGCAGCAAGAGACTCTGATTGTTTTGTTTCGGCACCGATTAGGGTGCGTTTGGCTCAACAGCCACCTTGTAGGGTGCGTGTGGTTGACTAAAATACGGATTAGGGACGTGTTTGGTTTGTATTTCCATCAGTTATGGTGCGTTTGGTGTAGTAGAAGACGAACTAGGGTGCGTTTGGTTTTAAATAAAACAGCCACAAGTGTGTTTGGTTTGCTGTTTTACACGACAAGGGTGTGTTTGGTTTAAGGAGATAAACACCAAGGGTGTGTTTGGTTGGTTTAACCGCACAAAGGGTGCGTTTGGTTTATATAAGTGGATACTAAAAATTAAAGGATTTCATATATAAATTTAAATATTAAACCGGATCTAAATGTGGTGTTGGTTAAATAAATATTTTATTTATTATTTCTGGTTCTGTGTTTATAATAACTATTAAAAGATGTGGTTGGGTTTGCAACATGTATGAAATTGAGGGAAAATGATTAACTTTTGTTAACATGAAAAACTTTAAATAAACAAATAGGTCATGCCGAGATTTTTATAAATTGCTACGTTTAGTAAATTTTTACAAATCTACTTTATTTATTATCTTGAAATGTCTTAAGAATTTTTAAGTCGCGATGACCCGATAATCAAACGTAAGCTATAATTTTAGAGATTTCATTTATCTAGTCCACAACTTTACAACGTGTCAAATTATTTAGTGTCATTTATTTTTATCACCTTTCTTATATAATACTTGGGAGGTATTATATAATTAGACCATTTTATTTTAATTGTCACCTTTTGAATATAAAACATGTCGTGTACTAAATACGCTTCGAGTTATACTTTTGGGTGTGTATCTTGTTATATAATTCACGATGTGAATTATGCACTTGGTCATTTTTCATTATGTAATATATACGGAATATATTACACACTTGGCGTTTACTTTTTAATTTATTTATTTAACCAACCACCAAACTATTACAACTTTAAATCTAAATCTTTTATCAACATATTACGTTGACATACTCATTCATCGGGAAACCCAAATACATTATCTTAGGCTAGTGGGACTAGGCGTTAAGATTAGTTGCAACTTCTTGGTCGAGCCGTTTCAGTTTTCGTTTCGTCTTGTACTCAATGTGTACATTCCCGCCAATCGTTCTTCATCATCGATGTGAGTTTATAGCCCCTCTTTCACTTGTTTTACATTTACTTTACAAATCTCGGGGGAGAATACATGCTCAATACAACTTGTTTACATATTCGTTTACAATATCTTTTACATACTATTCTACACACTTGGTTTACATACTTGATTTTGCAATTCATTACAAACACAATTACATGGTTGATTTACATACTCATTTGCATACATGTTTACGAAATTGTTTACATACTCATTTCGAACTCAACTACTTGATTTATATCACACTCTTTTCTACTTATGGATTTAAGTACTCAAAGCTATTTACGAATACAATGGTTACTTTTACTTTGGACACAAGTACTTTATGTGAGAATTTTCCCTTTTTACGTGGTTTGCCTAAGTACTCTATTGCCATGAAGTCCCCCCTATCATGAACCGTTAATTTCTTGACCGGAGGACCGGTTGAGGGAGCGCGAATGCTGTGAATAGATCTATTGGGAATGAACTCCCCCGTCCGGGTAGATAACAACGCACTACCATGTACACGGACGCATTACATTTGAGGAAACTAGGTGCTAGGCAATGCACCTACCGGGGCACTAACTTTTAGCAACGTATACTTAAGGTTTCGGTGTCATGAGCTTAGCGCAACAGTAAATATTATCTATGTGGTACTGTATTTGTTATAGTAGACCCATACATTTTGAAAAATCAACGATCTCACTGTCCATACTACTTATTGAACATTACTAATTTCTGAACACTTTTCATTATATTGCGGTGAAGCAATAAACACTAAACTCTTTTGGTTCTACATTTACTCTTACCTTTTCGGCGATTATTATAAGGATTGAAATAATCATACATACTTTATAAATCTTTGGATTTCAACATTTACATTTACACTTACAAAACTCTATGAACTCACCAACTTTAATGTTGACACTTTTAAGCATGTTTTTCTCAGGTGAATTAGATGCTTGGATTATTTGATGTGCATTGGAGTCTTTACATTCAAGTTTTTCATGGTGATGCAATTATGGGACAACTATTATTTTGATTTTAGAAAATCAACGAGATTGTTTTACAAACGACACATTTAGAGGTCGTTCTCTTGTATCTTGTGCTATTGTATTATGAAGTAACGCCCCCTGACATATTTCCGCTGCGACACATTTTTGGGGGTGTTACAGATTGGTATCAGAGCCAAGGTTATAGAGAACTAGGTTGCATATTTTACCCTAGACTATAACCGTTTTTACAAACATTGCATCACATCAAACATTTTCAAACTGCATACACACTACTTGCTTATGTGCTTACATTACGTGCTGCATTATGTACTTACGTGACATACATATATGTAATATATATGCTTACATCTTTTGCGTATATCGCACATTTATTTATATAAGAGTTATTTATATAAATACCAGAGCATTTCTTAAGACACTGTGAGTTGCACAATGGTCTCAATTCTACCTCAGACATTGTGAGTTGCACAATGGTCTCATTTCGTTCTCAGACATTGTAAGTTAAACAATGGTCTTTAAGGATATTATTTTCTTCATAGCTTTATACTATATTGTATTACACGAAGACCGTCAAAATTTTGTTTACATGGAATTATGTATGAATCTAAGTATTGCAAGTCTTGTATGGGCGAGACTTGTAATATGAGGATTGATATGATAATTGCTATGTTAACAAAGCCCGTCACAGTTCTGTTTACATGGGATTATGTATGAATTTAAGTATTACAAGTCTTGTATGGGCGGGACTTGTAATAGGAAGATTGATATGATAATCGCTATACTGATTTGTTTATAGAGATCTTTACCTTATTTACTCTAACCGAGTACTCATTAACTGTCTTGAACTCTATGTGATTTCCCCGATCGTTTTACTCTCCGTCTCCGAAGACGAATTTTAAATACTCGTTCCATACTCATTGGAGCATCGGCATCGTTATGTCATTCACCACTTTGAAAACCTTGTGTGTACGCGTGTTGCATCAGAAATTATTAAGTAGGATGATTTATAATCTGTTTATTTAAAAGGATTGGGACGCCTCTTCATTTAAATAAATAAATTATAAATCACCGAACCATAAGTTTATCATTTCTTACTTACATAAATTTGGACGCTTCTTTATGTAAATAAGAAATTATAAATGAGTGGGCTTAATGGTATCCGATATGACACGAGTATGAACCTGAAATCGATAATCATCAGAATCCGTTAAAAGGGTCTAGAGACACAATCGTGTCTTACTACTCAGCAAAAATCTTAAGGCCTCACTTGGAGCTACCTTATCACATTCTTAAGTTATTACTTTTGCCGTTGCTAATCTTCGCGATCCCGAACTGTTCGTGGAACTAACAGACTTGTTACACACTTGAGTTAATGGAGCTGATTCATCGAACTAACGACTGAGCACCATGATCCGCCGTCTATCGCATAAGCTCTTCCGCGAGCTCCTCCCATTTGTTAAACTTTATTATGGGCATTATTGTTTCTTAGGAATGTCCTCGTTTCGGAATCCCATCATCATTTGTTATAGTATTGACGTTATGGTCGCTACTGTTGGGTCCTGGAGCGGTCCCGACTGATACAACTTTATCCAATAGGTGATACAACTCCCCTTAAACGAGATAAACACCTATCGGCGGAACAGATAGTTGGACTATTTATTTTCGGGCCACTAGTAGGAAGACTTAGGTCGCGATACATCCTGGAAATGCCTAGTAAGTTGGGTACTTGCATCTATAAGCCACGTTGATGTGAATCATCGAACATTACAGATAGTAGAAACGAGACTCCGTCCTCGGTCATTTAGAAACTTATACAGACACACTCACGCGAACTTCTCCATCTTCTTTAGAATTTTCCTCTATAATGAGATTTCCCCATAAGCGGTTTATACCGGCTATTAAGTTCTGTAATGAGTATATTTTGAGGAAACACCTGTTATTGGATTTGGATATCTGGACAAACCTAGCCAAATTTTTGGTAGATTGAGAAGTGTGGAAACACCGAATTTTGCTGAATAAAGTATCAGCGTCTTGTTTAGGACTGGTTTATTAAATCTTAAATTCTTTTTTTGGTCACACAATCGGTTAACACAAATTTAAATCTCGGGACGAGATTTCTTTAAGGGGTAGGTACTGTAACATCCGAGAATTTTCGAATTTTTGAATGACTATTTCAATCGTTGACTTTTAGTGTCTGGCTTGACTTATAAGAACGACCACCTAAAGCACGTTTTCACAACTCGGACTCTAAAGCAATTTAATGTAAAACGACATTCCTGGCAACTTTTCAGTTTTGACCGAGACCTGGAAACAGTCAGAAGGTGACTGAAATGCCCTCGCTAAAATTTTGAACACAACGCGTACCGACCCAAAATAATTAAATTTGTATTTAATTATCATAAGTTATTAAATAAAAATATTTAATAAATTAATTATCTTGTTAATCGAAAGCGTATGTTAAAAACGCAACTAATAAAGTTAAAATTCGTTTTACGGATAAAGTTTATCGGAATAATATATAAAGGAATAATAAACGTTTTAAATAAATTCTATAAAACGTTTACAAAAATTAGTCGAGTGAATACTCATTTTTATCAGAAAAATGATTCGGAAAACAATGGCGAAAGTTTCGAGAGTTGAATCGTCTGTTAAGTCTTTCAAACGAGTCCCGAACCAATATATTATAAAAGTTTCCCAAAATTTCACTGTAGGTCCCTGGAGTCATATTTTTAAAATCAACCCTAAACTAGTTATAACTTGTCACTTGCCTTAAAAAGTTTATTATAAATAACACTTTATTAAATTTTCTCATTCATTTTTCTTATATACATACACACACAAAATGCACCTTTCTCTCCCAACAATATCCGGCAGCCGCCACCCACCGCCGGCCACAGTCACCACCGCCGGAAAAGTTTTCCGGCGACTCTTTCCGGCGAACTCCAAATATACTCCTCATCAATGGATTTATCCGATCCCCTACTCCACGCGCCGCCACTCGCTCCTCCACACCACCACTGCCACCGCCACCGCCACTCTCTCACCGCCACCTTCACAGCACCATAAGGGTGCGTGTGGTTATAAAAAGGGTGCGTTGGTTTCTGTTATAATAACACCACCGAGGGGTGTTTAGTGGTGTTTGTTTCGGTGGTAAAACCACACCATAAGGGGTGTTTGGTTTCGGTGGTAAAACACCACCGACGAAGGATGTTGGGTTGGGTGGTCAGCCGCCAAGGGTGCGGTCGGGTTGTTATGGGTTTAGCAGCTACAAAAAGGGAGTGTTTGTTTGGGTTTATAACACCAAGGGTGCGTGAGTTCATAAGCCAAAGGGTGCGGCTGGTTTATTTATAAAACGCAAAAAGGGTGCGTCGGGTTCGGGTCAGACCCGACAAGGGTTCGTTTGGTTTGTGGGTTCACAGCCCGCAAGGGTGGGTTTGGATTCGATATAGACCACAAGGTCCGTTTGGTTCTCAAATTCGTATAGGGTACATTTGGTTTTCAGCCCAAAGGGTTCGGGTTAAGGTTATATCAGCAAGGGGTGTTCGTTGGGTTGTGGCAGCCAACACTATGGGCGGGTTTGGCTGTGGAAACCAACCAGGGTGCGGTTGGTTTAACCGAACACCCAATAGGGTGCGTATGGTTTTGTCACCGCAACATAGGGGTGTTTGTTTAAGGATATAGCAACCAACAAGGTGCGTTTGGTTGCGGGTTTGGCAGCTAGAGGCTGCGTTTGGTTGATTACTATGGAAAGGGGTGCGTTTGTTTCGGGTCAGCCACCCAAAATGGGTGCGTTTGGCTTGCGACAACCCCACTAAGGGCGTGTTTGGTTTGGGTTAACAGCCGTAAGGGCTGTTTGGATTGACAAAAGAGCACAAGGGGTGTGTTTGGTTGATACTAACAGCCATAAGGGCTGTTTGGTATAATAGGAAGCACGAAGGGAGCGTTTGGTTTACAGCCGACTAGGGTGCGTTTGGTATATATATAACATTTGACGAATAAAAAGAACACAAGGTTTTAATAAATATAAAAACCGGATAAATTATTGGTGGTTTTAAATAGTTAAATAAATATAATATTTGTTAATTTGTTTAATTTAGATATAATAATATACATATATATACTATATCTAGAAAACACGGGCACTTGAAATATTGGAAAGCAAATGATTGCAACATATATTGATTAAGGGAAAACGTTAAGTTTTGCGAAAATGGAAAACATTATACAACCGAAAATGTCATGACGAAATATACATATTTAGTAATGTTTTACTAAAACTTATATCATTTTAGAAACCGATGAAGAGACTAAAGTTATATTTTAAGATATATTAAAAATATAACTATACAATAACCTGACAACGAACGAAAATTATATTTTGTACATTGAGACGAACTGTTTTAGACGCAACCCGTCGAAGAAACGAAATATATTTTATAAAATATTATTTATACTTTATAATGATTATAAACTGTTACAAACATGGTTTGATTAATTCATAACCTTAAGACATGTGTCAACCTTTGCACAAAGCCTTTTCATTAATTAAATGGTTGTCAAACTAATTGGTTTAATTAATTATTCCCACCTATTATATAATACCTGCAAAGTATTATATACTTTTCATAAATCTTTGGATTGATCGTTTTTGTGATATAACTTACGGTAAGAATTATATAAGGGTTATTTTTCATAAGAAGTATATAAGGAATATATATTACACACTTCGCGTATATTTTCAATTTATTTATTTAACCAACCACCAAACTATTACAACTTTAAATCTAAATCTTTTATCAACGTGCCGCGTTGATGTACTCATTCATCGAAAACCCAAACGCATTACCCTAGGCTAGTGAGACTTAGCCGTTAAGATAGCTGCTACATTTTCCTTGTCGAAGACGTTTCAGTTTTTAGTTTCGTCTTTTACTCATTGTGATCATTCCCGCCAATCGTTTTCATACATCGATGTGAGTTTATAGCCCCTCTTTCACTTGTTTTACATTTACCTTACAAATCTCGGGGGAGAATACATGCTCAATACAACTTGTTTACATATTCGGGGGTCCTTGTATCAGTTTATGCTTTTTATCATAATTTTCTACACATTTGGTTTACTAACTTGAATTATTTTGCATGATTTATTACAAAACTTGGTGCTTCATACATTCGCAACCTGCCGCGTGTTCTACATACTCATGTTGTATACATTTTATGTTTACGAAATAAGGGGGAATTACGGAGTTACTCATTTTCGAAACTCACTACTTGATTTATATTCACACTCTTCTTTCATTTACTTATGGATCTTAACGTATAAAAGCTATTTACGAATAAAAATGGTTACTTTTTTACTTTGGACACAAAGTACTCGTATGTGAGAACTTTCCCATTTGTACGTGGCTTTACCTTAAGTACTCCTATTGCCATGAAGTCCCCCCTATCATGAACGTTAATTTCTTGACCGGCAGGACCGGTTGAGGATGAAGCACGCGAAATGCTGCTTGCTTGGATATCGTTTGATATCTTGTGAACTAAGATCTCTATTGGGAATGAATATCCCCCGTCCTGGGAGATATTCAAACGCACTACCATGTACACAGACGCATTACCATTGGATGGATAAACTGTACGGAGAAGGAGTGTTCTAGGCTAATGCACCTACCGGGGCACTAACTTTTAGCAACGTATACTTAAGGTTTCGGTGTCATGAGCTTAGCGCAACAAGTAATATTTCTATGTAGTACTGTATTTGTTATAGTAGACCATACATTTTGAAAATTCAACGTTATGCTCACTGTCCGTATCTACTTATTGTAACTTTACTAGTTTCTGATACACCTTTTCATTCATATTGCGGTGGAGCAATAAACACTAAATCTCTTTTGGTTTACATTTAACACTTGCTCCTCTAACATTTTCGGCGATTAATATAAGGATTTGAATTAATCATACACTGCTTTATAAATCTTGGAATTTCACCTGATCTGAATCGTTCGTAGCCATTTACACTTATAAAACTCTAATGAACTCATCCCCAACTTTAATGTTGAACTTTTAAGCATGTTTTTCTCACATGTGAATTAGATTGCTTGGATTATTTGATGTGCATTGGAGTCTTTACATTCAAATTTTCATGGTGAATGAATTATGGGACAACTTTTATTTTGCCCACCAGGCAAATAGTGAAAAAATCAACGAGAATTCATCTGTTTTACAAATCGACACATTTTAGAGTGACGATTAGGTTTTGATCTCGTATCTTGTGCTATTGTTTTATGAAAGGTAAAGCCCACCCTGACATAATTTCCGCTTGAATTTTTCATATGACAGACCAAATTTTTAATGGGGGTTCGCCTGGGTGTTTCAACAGTCCCTCAACGAAAATCTAATTGCTGAGTCCTAATGAATGCGGGAGAGCCCGAGAATAGGTGAAGAAGTAAGGTGATACTGCCATGCGCAAAGACATGTATGGCACAAAAGGAGGGAGAGGAGATGAAGGGCTTATTTATATTTCCTGGAGGATCCAACACTCCCATCAAAACATCACCCCCCCCCCCACCCCCCCTCCCCCCCCCCCCCCCCCCCCCCCCCACCAATCCATAACAAGCAAATAACAACCCCATCAATGTACCATAATTGCAATAACCATGAAAGATTAATCCAAACACTCACCCCAAAGCCCCACAAATACAACCCACATGCATACAACAACCAACTATACCCCCCCATCAACCCACTTTGTCAACATTAAAGTTTGGTGGTAAGATCAATTAGAGATATAAAAGTGAACAATTTAAAATTAATCCCACCCCTCTATTGATCCTCAATACATCAAAAACCCCCACACCCCCCCCACCACCCAACCACACCCCCACCCACCAAACCCCACACCCCCCATCCCCCCACCCCCCCCCCCCCCACCCCCCCTCCCCCCCCTCCCCCCCCCCTCCTCCCCCCCCCCTACTGAGTACATTAATCTACTATAAAACCAAATACAGTATTCCCACATAGATAATATTTTACTGTTGACGCTAACGTCATGCACACGAAATCCTAAGTATAACGATATGAGTACCAAAAAGTGCTCTCCCCAGGTAGGAAACTGTCAATTAGCTTACACCCTAGAATCAAGATCATGTAAATCTATCTGTAACACATGGTAGTGCAGATTTGTTATTACCCGGCCGGGAGTGGTTCTATTCCAAAAGAATATTCCTCACTTCTGCAACCACCCCAAACCACACTGTTACCGCCAACCTGGTTACATGATAGTGGGGGAGACCTCCAATGCCAAATATAAAACTTTTATGACCTAACTATTAAAATATCCCACCACTCCCCCCCAACCCCCCCCCCCCTTTCCAAAACCACCATACCCTACCAATGTTATTGTTCTCCCCCCATTCTTAGACCATATACAACCCATATCACAAAAACAACACACTTACACTGTATATGACACCCCACCCCCCTACCCCCCATCTATAGTATCTAACCATAAGACAATATCTAAACATTCTAACCACCCCCCCCCCAACCACCCCATACCCCCACACCACAAACCTCCCACCATTTCCCCCTACACCCACCCACCCCACCCCCCCACCCATCACCCTCCCCCACCCCCCCCACCACCCACCACCAAACACTCACACCCCCCCATAGACCCACCTACCCCCCCCTGCCACTTAAAGAATTATGAAAAGGAGGGAGAAGAGATGAAGGATTACTATTTCCTGGTGGAAATGAATCACTTGCGAGATAATCTTCGAATTCTTCCCAAATTAAATCACTTTCTTCGAGGGAAATAAGTGTGGGGGAAGAAAAAGAAGACTTGGTCTCGGGTTTTGAAATCAGAGTAGGATTGCCACTCGATTGATTATCATGATACGGAGGGAGATCTTTGGTTTTATCAAGATTTAGCAAGTTCTCAATAATGTCTTCCTCTGGATCAAAGATATCATCATTAACTTCCGGTGAAGTTAAGTCGGGATAAGAAGTGAGAGAAGAAGTGGGATTGCCACTTAGATGATTTGTTGCAAACAAATCTTCACGAATTTCCTCTTGTAAAACATTGTAGACATCAATCATGTTGATTGATTCTTGATGAGGTTCGTTTGAATAGCTTGAAGTGTCATTTCTCATGTTTAAGATTAGTCTTTCATTATCGTCACGGAGAATCATTTCTTCTCCGTGAACGTCAATCAAAGCACGAGCGGTCCGTAAGAATGGTCTTCCTAAAATGAGGGGGACACATGGATCGCTCTCATAATCAACAATGACAAAATCAGCGGGGAATGTGAACTTTCCAACCGGAACAAAGACATCTCTTGCAATTCCTTTCGGAGTGCAAATATCACGGTTAGCAAGTTTAAGAGTCATTTGGGTGGAAATAAACTTGGGTAATCCTAACTCTTTCCACACTGAGAGTGGCATCAAGTTTATGCTAGCACCTAGATTGGCTAGGGCCTTGCACTTGAGCTCACTAAAACCACACGGAATGAGAA
>BQNB010171509.1:0-13557 GCA_026074375.1 Tanacetum coccineum | reverse complement strand
TAGGATTGATATGATTGTAAAATAAGTTTTTACAACTCATTTGAGTGTTGGTTTGGGTTTATAATGGATAAAAATGAAGAAACGGGTCATGGTTTAGGATCTAGCTCGGTTTTAGGGTTTCTAACTTTTGAATTAGGGTTTTGAGTGTAAAAAGATGTATAAAAGTTTATGAATAGAATAATTAGGGTTTACACATTGTATATTGAGTGTAGTAGCTTGTACACAAGTGGTGGTGAAGAAATTAGAATGAAAACGGAGGTAAAACGGCTATTTTAGAGATTGAGCCTAATGACTTATACATTTAGCTTTTAAGGACTTGTACTTTGATTTAAAGAGATTATATATTTAAAATGAGATGTTATATTACTTGTACATATGCTTTAGTAGCTTGTGCATCCACTTTAGATGTTAATCTTTCATGGAATTAAGGTTTAGAGGCATCCGATAACGGTTTAAAGCTCGTTTTGATATAACGTTGTGAATGGTACATTATAGGAATAATGTACTTTGTAATAAGGATATTATGATATTAACTTGACATATTATGATGATTGCTTGACATATATGAAGACAGGATTGCCATAGATAGGTTGCGTGATCTCGTCTACTGTAGTTATGTAAGTTACATGACATACTGAGATATTAACAATGCAAGTAATGTAATAAAGCAAAAAATTTCCCCGTATAATTGTGATAATAATAAAATAGGTTGATGAAAATTCTTGGGTTGTTATAGTCTCCACCCCTTACAGAAATCTCGTCCCGAGATTTAATTGAAAGTTATAGTGGTATTGTTTAGAGATAGGTACTGGGTATGACTTTAAGTTAGGCTAATCAAGGTTACAAGTTCACGTGTGTGATGCATTTATAATTATGTTGCGCACCATAATTATAATTACCTCCTTTCACACGTTTACTTATTTTCCAAGACCACACCTCTTGATGATAGAAAATAGAATTTCTCCAGATCCTGATAGAACCTGGGTGGATGGAATACGTTGCGCCACTCAGATCGTAAGAAATCGTTATTCATTAACCTTTAAAAGTCAACATCGAATAAGAATGCTATCACAAGTCTTTGTCAAAATTTTCATACCTAGTGGTATTGAAATCATTTGACATTGTATAGATTCTTGTGTGTTTCCTTGTTATTACGTTGCAGAATATAACAGAGAATTTTAGTATACGAAGATCATGGAATGATTATGAATTTGTAAGAGAGTTGCTAATTACGTGAGATACAGATTTGGAAATGAACAGATATTGAAGGTAATAATGATAATGATTAAGGAATTGTTTGTACAAACGGATTGAAAGAAACTTGTTTGTACGCATGTTATATACTTAAGCCTACTTATTTATAATTAGTCACTTACAAAAAGAAGCGTTCAACTCCTTGTAACTGAGAATTTATAAATTCATAGTTCAGAGATTTATAATTTCCTTATTCAAATGAAGAAGCATTCTAATTCATTTCAATAAGATGATCATAAATTGTCTTACCTAAGCATAAAAACATGATATGGTAATGTGTAGAAAATGATATGGTTAGATAATATTGTGATGTTGATGGTACTGACGCCCATATAATCAAGGATGATAATTTATGTTTCAAAGGTATGAGGAGAGTATTCAGAGTTGAACATGATAGAATTGACGAGTTTTGATACCACCAGATAACAAGATGTAACGGAATTATCACTTTATTAATTCATGGATAACTTTACATATGAAACTCTAAAAGAGTTGATACTTATGCTAAGTATCTTGTAGTAGGATAAAAGTAACAAATGACAAGGATTGTAGCTTGATGATTAGGGTTTTTAGATTGAAGAAGATTATGATGAGAGTTGAATATCCTCGAGAGTTGTTTCTAGGGTAGAAATCCTAAAGTGAACAAAAGCAAGCTCATTTCTAAGTAGGCTTTCCTGTGGCCCTGTTATTTGTTTTTGAGCACTGATTCGCATAATGTCCTTTCTTTCCACAGGCATTACAAGTTACGGATACCGTTTGTAGATTGTTTCTAGTGGTTTTGTTTCTGCAGTTCTTGGTCAGATGACCTACTCTGTTGCAAGTCCGGCACTTGACAGTACAAGGACCTATGTGATGTAGGGTGCATCTTTCACACAAAGGACGGTTTCCAGTATATCCGTTGGTGGTGTATATAATCTGAAAAATTGATAAAACTAGTGATATTCAAAGTCTTAGAAGAGATATAAATGAATTCATTAAAAGCCTTAGTTGTATAACTTTACAATTACTAAATATATAAATAAGTAAGTTGATTTAAAATATATATTCATAAAAATGTTTGGGTTCTAAGAATTCAAAAGTATAGTGAACTTCTAATTTTTCAAGCAAAGCTTAACAAAATATACCAAATAATAGATATATTTGATTAGCAACACGACCCCGACAAGGCTAATAAATTTTCGATACTAAGAATATGAATAAGAGTAAACAGGTTTTAAATTTCTATATAATACATAAATAATAGTATAAGGTCCTGTTATATTTGGTAACCTTTTATTATTGTAAAAAGATAGGCTAAGTTTATTAGGTTCATTTGCATAAAGCATACATCCTAAAGCAACTTTAAAGTATCATTTAAATCAAAATTACTTAACTATGATCTTAGCGAAGGTTTCTCTGTATAGTAAACGTCAAACAAGGGTTTCTTGTCCTTTCTAATTTGCTGTCGGTGGTAATCATTGTAACGATTGTTATATTGTAGTTATTCTGATTAGTTGTTGACGAATGTTTCCATTTTTCTTAGTTTTCGTTTGACGATCATTTTGTTTCTTGTACGAAGCACCGCTTATTATCTGATCCATTAATCTCTGGGATATGTTGATGGCTTCCTCTAAAGTTTGAGGCTTTAAGGCAGTAACATTTCCTTTAATGCTTTGGGTAGTCTCCGATGATAGCTTCCATAAGTTTTCTCTGAATTCGGCACCATGTTTGGACATAGATTGTTAATTCTAGATCTTCTAATATAGTCTTGAGTTTCACTTCCATTTTCAGTTAGACCATAAAAAATCATCTTCGTTTTCTTGATCTCGGTTCGAGGACAGTATTGTTTATCAGAAGCCTTTTTAACCTCAGTCCAGAGTGATTGATTAGCTTGCTTCTTCTATAGGCTGGCTGTGCTTTTCCACCAGGGACAAGCTATCATCAGTTTAATAGTACCTTGTAGCAAATGTTACTATGTCTTCCTCGGCACACTTGCTACGAGAAAAACACTGACTACAGTACGTTCAATCCATCGGCACTGAGGTCAACGGCTCATTCTGTACCTTTGAAAGTAGGAGGTTGACAATTTATAATTTCTTTGTAGTTTTACTTTTTTGCTACAGGAATTTCTCTGGGTTCAGTGTTCCTATTGGAATTGTCGGAATTTGCCATGGCAGCAGCTTGTGCTTTCAGAGCTGAGGAGATGCCATCATTAATTAGTTGCCGGATGGCATCCAAAGTTATGACTGGTGTTTCAGATGTTGACGTCCTTTTGGGAGGCATTCTATCAACAAAAGATGATACGTAGTAAGAATGATATCATAAGTTTTGAAAAGTAATAAAAGAGAATGTGATGCTTAAAATGCTTAAAGGAAAATGCTTATTTTTGAATTTTTAAGCACTTAGAGGTTATGATAAAGACGGAAATAATGACGAAAATAGTGTAATCAATAGTTTTTGTTACTATGGATGCATTACCATTTTCTATGATCTACCATAGAGTGTAATCAATGAACTATAGGTACTGCTCCATCCTCATCTTCCAGAGATCATACTCACTAGGTTAGAGTATGGGTAGCTTGATGGTTTGAGTAGATTGAGAATCCATTGCTTCTTGAAAAAGTAGATCTTGTGTGTAGTAAAGTTTCTTCTTATTCAAAGCTTCTCATTAGCTCTGATACCACACTTGTTGTTCCTAATAGATTGTCTTGTTAGCTTGTTTCAAGACTAGTTGTATTGAAGTAATTTCTAAACTTAACTATGATAGAAACTTTGATTGTGAATATCAAAGACTATGCGGAATCTAGTGAATAATACTAAGAAGAATTTCAATGAAACAATAATGAATAAGATTAATAACAAATAGTTTACCAAACTTTCAGCCTCAATATAATACGAACACTCTTAATAGTGTTAGGGTTACAAAACCTTGAAGCTAATCGACTTAGGTTAAACTATGATAAAAGATGTATGAGAGATATGAGATATATTTAACCTAATACCCTAGGACCTCCTTTTATACATCAAGGAGTCCTACTGGGTTTATAATATATTCTTGAATTATCATGATCTTCTAATAAAATAACTTATACGTATCTATTTCAAAAATATCTCATCCATATCACATAAGCAGTACTAACTTGATCTAACAGTACTAACTTATAACCAGCAGCATTAACTTTCTCAGCAGCATTAATAACAACAGTAACTTTGCATCAGCAGTAGTAACCACTTAGTATATTTTCCTTAAACTTCTTGAGCAGCAGTAACTTCCACTAGCAGTCTTAACTTTTGCACTAGCAGTATTAATCACTTAGAATATTTTCTTTAGTCTTCACCAGCAGTAGAAATCATAACCAGCAGCAGTAACTTCAACAGCACTAAGAAGTCTTTTAATCCCAACAATTGCCCACATGGTCGAATTGCGAAGAAAATGGAGGAAATCAACAACTTTCAGCAAGAGCCAAATGAAACCCTTTATCAAGCATGGGAGCGCTTTAAGGAACTCTTGATAAAGTGTCCTCAACACTATCTGACTGAGATGCAGGAGGTGATTTTGTTCTACAATGGTTTGGATGTTCCAACACGACAGATTCTTGACTCAAGAGGTGTCGTTCCGACTAAAACTGCTGCAGATGCCAAAACAACCATCCAAGAAATGGCTGAATACTCTCAAAAATGGCACAATGGAACATCAAGAGGAAGAAGTACTGAGACTTCTGACGGATTAGCTGCTATACAAGCACAACTGAACAATCTGGGGAGAGAGATCAAGAAGGTGAATGAAAAAGTTTATGTTGCTTAGGTCGGATGTGAGCAATGCAATGGACCCCACTACACCAAGGATTGCCCACAAAAAGAAGAAGGGAAAACCCTTGAAGAAGCTTACTACACGTAATTTGGTAAACCTTTTCAAGGTGGGGGATATAGAGCAACAGCTCCAGGGTACTATCAAAGGAACAACGCCAATCCTTCATTCCAAGAACGAAGGCAATCTATGGAAGATACCATGAGCAAATTCATGAGTGAATCAGCAAAGAGACACGAAGAAAACTCTAACTTGATCAAAGAAATCCGAGCTTCGACAGATGCTGCCATAAGGAACCAAGGAGCATCAATCAAAACTTTAGAAATACAAATCAGGCAAATGAGCAAGGTACTACGGGAGAGAGGATTTGGAAGCCTACCAAGCTCAACTGAAACAAACCCGAGAGACCAAGTCAAGTCGATTTCAACCACTATTAAAGCTGATTCAAACTCGATACGCCGTATTGGATCTAACCAATACGCCGTATCCACTGGACAGAACAGTACACTGTTATACAAGTCAAGACAAACGACGGTTCCTTTTCCAAGTCGTTTGGATAATCATTACTGTGAAGAAGAGGGGAACTATGGACCAAAATTCACAGAAGCTTATGGAGCCTCACACATCAACAACACTATACCCTGAAAGGAGAAAGACCCAGGGAGTTTCACTTTACCTTGCTTTATTAATGATTTTTGTTTTGACAACGCCCTTGTTGACTTAAGAGCTAGTGTTAGTGTTATGCCTCTCTCGACCTACCTTAACTTAGGATTAGGCGAATTAGCTCACACTAGGTTGACAGTGGAATTGGCAGATAGGACTGTGAAATATCCAAAAGGAATAGCTGAAAACGTACTAGTAGGAATTGGTAAATTTACTTTGCCAATAGACTTTATAATTCTTGATATGCCCGAGGATATCAAAGTGCCCTTGATCCTTGGAAGACCATTTTTGTCTACCGCCCGTGCTAAGATTGATGTTTACAAAAGAAAGATTACTTTAAGGGTTGGGGAAGAAAATATCATTTTTAAAAGTGTTAAACCCGCTAGTAGTATAATTAAGAGGGTCTATATGCTAAATTTAAGAGAAAGAATGGAGCTTGATTTAGAAGCTAGGCTTATGGGAGAGACTTTGGTATTAAATAGATCATTAGACCCTTTCTCGGAAGATTTCATTGAATTAAATGATCTAAATGAACCATTTGAGCTTAGAAGAAATCAAGGAGATGATTTAATGCCCACCATTGAGGAATATGAGGTAATTGAGGAATTTAGAACTAGGAATGAAGATCTTGATACTGGAATTAATGATTACCCTAGTTATTGTGATGATGATAAGAAGATCCATATATATTGTGCTCACAACTTAAAGTTCTCATGCATGATAAGATTTGAATTTACTCACGCTAACTTTTTCCCATTATTGTATGTCAACATGATGTCAAGAAAATTTCATAATTCAATAATGAAAAATAAGATGGTGTACAAAGGGAATAATGTTGTAGGAATTTTAAATGTTAGATACAGCTTAATGGGAAATTAGATTATAACAAAAGTTGTAAAACAAAGGTTTAGTTTGATAGATATTAAAAGCAAAAACATAAAAATTATGGTTTCAGTGTACGTTTTGGATCAAAACCGAAAATGAGCATAAATGAGTATATGAAACTTATAACAGATTATATTTAGGATCTATAAACAATTATAAAAAGTGTAAGAAGTGAAGTAGAACACTATAACCAGGAAACTGAGTCAAAAATCGGGACTTAAAAGCTTCGTCCCGCCAATAATAACGACTCCCGGGCTTCTTTTCTTGGTTTCTTTTGCTTCACTTCTGTTCTTGGGACTTCTTAAGATATCTTAGAATTCATATTGAGCAAAGGATTGCTGCTATGATGGGTTATAGAGGAGGAAGTGGGGGATGAGTAGAAATGAAAGGTTTATGGTTCTATTTATAGGCGAATGAAGTCTTGGTGACTAAGGGAGCTTTGCAATCTGAGGTTGGACACTTGGACATGCTATAACATGAGGTGGGGAGTCTATGTGATGAGTATGCATGGTGGAAACTAACTAGAAGGTGTTGGAACACCCATGTGCTTGCCGCGGCTATACAAGAAGAAAAAGAGATCATGTGGCCAATTTTTGTATCATGGAATGTGAGATATTTGTTGTAGAAGGTCTGTAAGCTGCTTAGGAAGGTGAGGTGCTTGTCATGGATGTGCTTATTTGCAAAAAGATTAGTTAAAATGGGTCAAAATGAAAGAAACTAGGTTTCGGGTTCATTAGGGCTTATTTAGGGTTTTCAAGTTTGTAATTCGTGTACATTTGATCAATAATGATGGATTAATGTTTGTAAGGATTGTATTAAGGATTAATAACAAGAATTGATAGGTGGTTCGGGTTTAAAATGGGCGAAAACGAGTAAACGGGTCCAAAGTTCCAATAAGGGCACAATTAGGGTTTCTTGGATTCAATTTGCATATAGTTGAAGTAAAATGATGAAATCTGAATTGTAATAAGATTTAGAGAAGTTGTAAAATTAAGTTATTACAACTTATTTGAGTATTGGTTAGGTTAACAATGGGAATAAAAACAAGAACCGGGTCATAGGTTTAGTATTTTTGCTCGGGTTAGGTTTCATCTGACATTTTGTATAGGGTTTTTGAGTGTAACATGATTTATGAAAGCTATGAAAGAATAATTAGGATATTAACACATATTGTAATAATGAAGAGTAGTAGCCTTGTAACACAATGATGGTGAAGAAATTAGAATTAAAACGGAGGTAAAACGGCTATTTTAGAGATCATGCTTAATCAATTGTACATTGTACTTTGAAAACTTGTACTTGACTTGGAGGGGTTTAATTTTCTCAAATGAGATGTTATATTACTATGTACATATTCTTTAGTAGCTTGTATATTCACTTTAGATATTAACCCTTCATGAAATTAGGGTTTAGAGGTATATCATAAACGTTTAAAAAAAAAAAAAAAAGCCCGTTTTGTATAGAACGTTTGCTAAAGTACATTCGAGGAAATGTACTTTTAGTAAAAAGAATATGATGATATTGTGACTTGCCATGTATGCAATTTTCACTTGACAAATAATAGAAGACAGTGATTGCCATAAATAGGTTGAGTGTGCTATCGACTACTTTCAGTTTATGCAAGATACAATTGCATATTGAGATATTGGTAATGGCAAGTAATGTTATAAAACAAAAGATTTCCCCTATAATTGTGATCATAAGTAAAAAAGGTTTTGAAAAATCCTATCTGAGTTGTATATACCGCGAGCAGATGTTATGATGTCGCTACATACCGACAGTGTTAGCTCATCAATGTCACAGATTAGAGAGTACAGTCATGCAATGACTGTAGGAGACAGACGGTGATTACAGAGATGCTGGCGGCAGATCACAAGGGGCAGAAGCAGCTCACAGAGGCACTGAAGCTGATAAAGAGACTTCAGACTTAGATGGCAAAGTTCGAGAGACATCAAGGACCCGCCAAAGGTCCTGCAGAGCCAGAGCTACCGGAGGAGGCTAGTAGCAGTTCCTAGATTCTGTTATGGCTAGTTATTTTGTACAGCCTACTAAGTATTACGGGTAACTCCCGGCTAGTATGGCTTTAGGTTGTATATATTCTTTTATCTTGTAACCTAATCATTGTGATCATTTTGTATCTGAACCAATCATGTATGTTTTCTAATTATATATGGAATGGTGGTATTATGTCATGTCTGTAATCGAATTTGTTGTGAATGAATGTTCGTTTGGAGTTAATCTTGTTGATAACACATCAAGATGTAAATTACACTGTGTTATGTGATCTCACTTTACTTATTGTGCAAATGCATGTCAAGTGTTATGATTTTAAAAACGAATCCTAATGGGTATATATTTTCTTGTGATTGAAGAAAATGGCACTAAAAAGAACCACAAGGTCAAACATAGCCCTAGAAACAACCAACACCGACATATTTTCACAAATGCCCAACATCACAGCCAATGGATTGGAACCAAAGGCCCGTTACTCGCCAGCTATGGCACTGCACGTGATGCCCAAACCCGAATGGCGTCGACAACAGCCACAATTTCAGAAACAGGTGTTAGGAGAGAAACCGAGCTGAGCCACACGTGAGTGCACATACACCATACTTACATGAAGTGCCAAACTCTCTAGAATTTCAAAAGGCACAGAAGGGTTTTGTCGAATGACTTCAATGTGATAGTAGAACATGGAAAATTAGATTACTGCATAAGCAATTGTTTCTGTGGAAAACCAAATCACACAAGTTTCTCCCACTTGTACACTTCTGGGAAATGCCTCTAAACTTGGTGGAACTCCCACGTTAGGACTGTTGGTAATGACATTGCTTATGCAATGACCTGGACTGAACTGAAGAAGAAAATAACTGACAAGTACTGCCTAAAGACCGAGATTAAGAAACTCAAAGTCGAACTGTGGGAATTGAAAGTGAAGGGTACCGATGTAATAGGGTGCAACCAACGTTTTCAGGAACTGGCACTGCTGTGTGGTAGAATGTTTCCTTGAATAAAACTGACAAGATTGAGAAATAGTCGGTGGTCTAAATAACCCACATGAATCCACGGAAGTTTAGTGACATACCAAACTAGCCTAAGACAATGCAAGAGGCAACTGAAATGGCAATCGAAGTGATGGATAAGAGAATCCACACTTTTTCTGACCGATAGACAGAGAACAAGAGAAACCCATATAATAACCAACAACCACAACAACACCACCAAAACAAAAGGCAGAACATCGGCAGAGCTTATGCTGCAGGGACTGTTGAGAAGAAACAATATGGGGGATCCAAACCCCTATGCTCAAAATGAAATTATCACCACGATGGTCCATGTGCTTCCTAAATTCCACAAAGCATACAAATTTGGCCATTTTTTGCCATCGTGACTGTAGTATAATTACGGCAAATGGCTAATAATGCCAACCAACAGAGGGGCACTCTGGTCCGGTGCAAAGCCTACCTGTTTTGAAGTGTGGAGCCCAGGACACTTCAAGAGGGGAATGTCCCCAAGCTAAAGCTGAAGAACAACAACAATCGTGGAAACCAAGTTGAAGGTGGCAATGCTCCAGCCAAGGTGTATGCGGTAGGGCATGTAGGGACAAACCCAGACTACAACGTCGTGACGGGTACGTTCCTTCTAAACAAACGCTATGCTTCTATCTTATTCGATACTGGTGCCGATAAAAGTTTTGTATCCATTACATTTAGCTCCCAAATTGATATCCCACCAACTGCATTAGATCACTATTATGACGTTGAACTAGCCGACAGGAGAATAATTGGGTTGAACACTATCCTTAGGGCTTTACATTAAAATATTCCTGAACACACCCATTCAACATAGACTTAATGCCACGTAGAACTTGGTAGTTTCGACGACTATAGTAGGTAATGGAATTGTTGGTAAAAGTAACCAAGCAATCATTGTGTGTGCTGAGAAGATCGTTCGTATCCCCTGGGGAAATGAAACATTAATTGTTCACGGTGACGAAAGCAACCGGGGACACGATGTAACATCCGGGAATTTTCAGAATTTTAAAGGACTGTTTTAGAAATTGACTTTTCGAGTCTGACTTGACCTTTTTGACTTTTGGTCGTTCATTGTCACATAGAAACGATTACCCGCGTGACGTGTAAAATTTTCGGACATATTTTAAATAATAAAATCATATTTATTATTACAATCTCACAGGGAAGTTATTTTTAACTCATTTGGCTTAAAAACGAAACAAAAATATGTTATTTATAAGTTTAAGTATCAGAAACGAACCACTAAATCATGTTTTCACAACTCGGACTCTAAAGCAATTTGATGTAAAAGGATATTCCAGACAACTTTTTAGTTTTGACCCAGACCCCAAAATAGTCAATAGCTAACTGAAATGTCCTCAACAAAAATTTTGAACACAATTGCGTACCGACCTAAAATAATTAAATTTTATATTTAATTATCATAAATTTATTAAATAAAAATATTAATAAAATACAATTATCTTGTGTTAATCCGAAAATGTTTGTTAAAAACGCAATTATTGAAGTTAAAATTCATTGTTACGGATAAAGTTTACCGGAAAAATATATAAATGAATGACAAACATTTTAAATAAATGTTATAGAACAATTATGAAATAAAGTCGTGTAAATACTCATTTTTAATAAAAAAGGGGGACTTGAAAACAATCGGCGAATGTAATCGTGCGTTGAAGTCAACCGTTAAAGTGAGAGTCGTCGAATACGAGATCCCGACCGAAAGTTATCAAAATTTCACTAAAAAGTTACGCAATCAACCCTATACTATTAGGGACTTGTCACAATTTTTAAAAGTTTTATTATAAATAGAAAAATTATTAAAACTTTTTTTTTTCAAATAAACACACACTCCCCTTAGTCTCTCTCTCTCCCTCCTCCCATGTCCGGCCAGCCGCCGGCCACCATCCTCCCTCCCCTCGTCTCTCCCCGGCCGCGCGGAAATAATTTTTTTTTTCCGGTCGAGTTTTTTCGGCCAACACAAAGAACCTACTACTTACCTCTTCACCGTGATCTAACCGATCCATTAACCACACGCCTCCAAACAAAAACCCCATTTTTTCCAACCACAAGCCACCACACCACCACCACCCCCACATCTTTAAAAAGCCAAACACCGACCAACCGCCGACAGCCACACCGCGCAACATCCATCATTATCAAAAACCCACCACCATTAACACCCACGTCACACCTCCCATCCCTCCTCCCATGTCCGGCCAGCCGCCGGCCACCGCCGCCAGCCACCATCTCCAGCCGCCGGAATAATTTTTCGGCGAGTTTTCCGGCCAACACCAAAGATACTGGCACCAAGAGGGTGCGTGTGGTTCGTTGCACCAGCAAGGGTGCGTTTGTCTATATGATAAAATGGCCACAAGGGCGTTGGGGACACGAGGGTGGGTTCGGGTTGAGCTTAATAGCCGAAGGCTGCGTTTGGTTTGTATTTGCACCACATAGGGTGCAGTTGGTTTTTGATGGCAGCAGGGGGGGTTGTGGTTTCAGAAAAGGGGTGCGTTTGGCAGAGACAACACCACAAGGGTGTTTGTCTTGGTGACAACCACCACCCACCAAGGGTGGTTTTGTTTCGGTGGTAATGAACCACCACCACCAAGGGGTGTTCGTTTGGTTTTTCTTGCACCACAACAGGGCTGCGTTTGGTTTTGTATCACCAAGTAGGGTGCGTTTTGGTGGGGTCTCCACCAAGAAGGGTGCGTTGGGTTTATGGGCCGCCAACCACCCATTAAGGGTGTGTTTGGTTTGCGTCTGGTTTGTAAAATGAGCACCAGGGGTGCGTCGGGTTGTTATACAACGGAAAAGGGTGCGTTTGGTTTAGTAGCAAATCTGTTAGGGTGCGTTTGGTTGTGCTCGACAGCCCACAAGGGGGCGTTTGGCTGTGGGTTAACAGTCGAAGAAACCGGATATATATATATAAATTGGTGGTTTATAATGGTTAAATAAATGTAATAATTATTATCATGTTCGGTTGATATAAATATATATGTTTATATATTTAAAACACGTGGGGGTTTGCAATATTGATTTCATTGATTAAGTTAGACTTTATAAATATGGAAAACGATTTATAAATGGAAATGTCATGACGAAATTTATATAAATTTTATACTTAGTAATGTTTTACTAGAGTTTCTATTATTTCAGAAACCAATAAAAGGGACTAAATTATATAATACTTGCAAAGCATTATATACGTCACACTAATCCTCGGATTGTTTGTATTTATTATATAACTCACGGTATGAGTTATATAAGGGTTTATTTTTCATATGTATTATGTAAGGAATATATTACATACATTGCGTTCACTTTTTAATTTATTTATTTAACCAACCACCAAACCATTACAACTTGAAATCCAAATCTTTTATCAACGTGTCGCGTTGATGTGACTATCCATCGGGAAACCCAAATACATTATCCTAGGCTAGTGGATCTTAGCCGATAAGTTAAGCTGCATCTTCTTGATCGAGCCGCTTCGTCTTCCGTTCGTGTTGTGCATATTAGATGCCTATCTCTCAATCGTTCTTCATCATCAATGTGAGTTTCATAGCCCCACTTTTACTCGTTTTGGATAAATGTTTTATATCTTTGGGGTGAGAACATGCTTGTTACAAATTCAATTACGTGTTTGATTTAAACTCGTTACATGCTCATTTACAACTCGTTTGCATACATGTTTACAAGCGCATTTACTTGGTTGATTTCCATACTCATTCTCATATCTCGCGAGGAGATACAATACTTGGTTTAATTTTTGGAACGTAAACGCATACTATACTTTTATGATTACGGATTAGCTTAGGTTGCATGTTACAAAGTAATTCAATGCTGAGGGTGTTTAGGTGGGGACATCCGGTGTAAGCACATGGCCCTTATTTATGTTAGCGCATCAGTTTCATGAGTTTAGAGTAATCGTAA
>BQNB010171507.1:0-13557 GCA_026074375.1 Tanacetum coccineum | reverse complement strand
ATCTATTGCTGTGTATTATGAAGTAGCACCCCATGTGGTATTCCGCTGCGTTGTATATGATTTTTGGGGGTGTTACAGTAATGCTCTTTCGCGAAATGATTATCTTCAAACTTTCTTTCTCTCTTATTTTTTCTTGCAATTTTTTTGGTTTTTTTTATTTTTTTATATTATTTTTTTACTAACTAAACTTCAAATCTCGGTGTAATTTCACCATCTTCACGATCATAATAATTCTGAATAATTCCTTTGGTAATTTCTTCGTTCTTCGGATTCACTATTAATTGTGAATGTAGTAAAATCACATGAGCTTTAACTACTAGTATACATTCCCATTTGTAATGTGTAATTTCCAACCGCACCAAAGATAGAAAATGACACAAGACTCGGGAAATAGAGACTTTACACTTTAAGCAACTAGCAACTGTAAATTAAACTTAATCTAATAGGGTAGGTTAAGGTGTAAGGGTATAACAAAATAAATAATTGGTGTAAATTCCTAAATGATTGGCTCTACGGGTTGTTCTAGTGGATCATCACTCTAAAGATGAGAGTGAAAGGGTTTAAACTGGAGGTTAACTAACCGGTGTAGTTAGTTAATAAACAACATGTATAGGCGATTTGGTTGTAATCCTAAGATTAAGCAATTTAAACAAGCTACTCCAATTAAATCCATAATACTTATTATTGTGGTCTCGAGTAGATATACCAAGCCAAGTTCTAAAGTCTACAACATCAACGACACACTCATATTTTGTGGAATTTGGGTAAACATTTGGAAACGGAAAGGTTAAATCCTCACAATATCTATCAAGGGTTATTGTGTGCGGGTTATGTAACATGTAATTTCACAAAAGTATGCTTGAAAATTTTTAAATTTGAGCATAATTTAAGCCTTTTATTGTGAAAATTTAGGACAAGTAAACATTATAATTCCATCCCTCCACTTGAATTATACAACATCCTCGTTGTATATGTAAAACATTAAATACGGGAATTTAAAAAGAATTACAATGAGAAACTCCCCTGATATTTGCTCGGTAGATTCTCCAATTTGTGTTTATAAGCAAGATCGTGTGTTAAACAGCCGTCTTGAGGTTTCAAGACTCCAACACTTTAAGATTTCCAGATTTGTAAATTCTTCACCAATATTCATTGATATTTCCTTCACGAGGTCCTTTGTAAAATATAGGAAAAACAGGTGCATTCCTATCTTAGTATCTACGGTTAATATAAACTAAACTAAAACAAACTATATACGAGTCAGACTGTGGATACGGCGTATCAAATAGATGAATACGGCGTATTCACAAAACTGACAATAATATTTTTAAAGTGCATGAAAAATAAAGACTGATAACGTCCAGACATTCAATACGCCGTATGGTATGGGTCGGATACGCTGTATTGAAGTCTGGGAAGACAGACTCAATAACAAAATTAAATAACATTCCGGGTTGTCTCCCGGGAAGCACTTTTGTTTACAGCGAAGTCTTTATGTTAGACTTTTCTTCAGCTTCTCTTACTTTACGTTGCTCTAGTCACCATCCATCCTTCGTCCATAATCTGAAAGATTTCTTGGTAAGCTTGGCACGCATCTCTTCTTGTCTTAATAAGATCATCGTATTCGTCTTCTTTTACAACAACATACTCTTCATCATCATTGAACGAATACTTAATCATCATATATTTCCTTATGTTGGCTCATGAATTTCACATAATTCTTTATTCCTATTATCTTCATGATTAATTTCATAAGCATCATCATAGTTTGTATATATGTTCCATTTTCTCTTGAGCTTGCAGCATGACTCATCATTGTTGATAACTCCATCCATGATAGCTTTGCTTCTTAAAGCTTCTTCTTTAAGTTTAAAATCATATAAAGCTTCATACCATTCGTAATCCTGATAATGGAGTTGGTTTTCAATAATGTAAGTTCTAGGTAAATTTCCTCCATTACAGTAACCATCTTCTTTCCAGCTACACGTTGGCCATTCTGAACTCCCAGTTTTATAGTTGAAAGGCTCGCAAGTATGTTTGACTGGTTTCGGCTCTGTCCAAACTCCATTGTCAGTCCATGGTTTCTCATCAACCCATGGTACATCCTTATTCCATTCATAGATCCAGTCATTTTTGTAGTCATCATAGGTCTTAAACCCTGTAATATCCTTTGTAAGTAGGTCCAGATCTACCTTGAGAAGATAATTAAATTCGATGAATGCTAAATCGATAGGTGTCTCATAGTCAAATATATTAGTGTCGATTCTAAACACTTCAGCAATTTCATCTTCATCATCGGAAGATTCCTCATCAGTAAGCTCAACTTCATCATCTCCTCTGATCCAATAAATCCATAATGCTTTCATAGTATTTTGATTCATCGTCTTATAGTTGAAATTTTTTGATTTTAACCATTCAATAAATGCAACATCAGATGGATCATACCCCATATCATCATCAGTTTCATCCTTTAAATCATCATCCATTACAAAGTTACATAGGATGTTAGCAACTTCAACTTTATATGTGAATAGATCATTATCCATCTCGCTTAATCGACTGACTTCCATGTTGAAAATTTTAAGTGATGTGTCGCAAGTGAGCGAAACATCTTCGACCTTTATGTCTATAATTTTTCTGAACTCTCCTTTGATAACCTTAGTCATTCTTATTGAAAAATATCCAGAAAATTATCAGTAGAACCAGCTGAGAAAGGTATATATAAAAAAATTGGGCTTAAAATTCGAGAATGGAAAAGAATTTTATCAGAAGATCGATACGCTGTATCCAATGGAAGTGGGTACGCCATATTAATCTGTTGAGATGAATACGTTGTATTGGACTGAAAACTGGATACGTTGTATCCAATGAAGTGGATGCGCCATATTCAACTGTCGACCAGAACAGTGTATTCAAGAAAAACAATTAAATACGCAAACAAATAAAAACACAAATATACAAGCAAACAATTAAAGACATATATATAAAATATACAAAAATAAAAACTAATCTAAATTACACTAATCCTAAGGGTTAGATCTAATCTAATGTTAAAAACCAAAATATCAAAATAAAAATCAAGATTAATTTTCACTCCCTGGCAACGGCGCCAAAAACTTAATGTGTTGTAGTGTATGGTTGTTTTTTATATGATTCATGTTTTAAATTTATATTTTGCCGACTCAACCAAAAACAACACTTTAACAGGCAGTGTACCCGATCGGTAGTAGTTTCGTGGTAAGTAGGATGTCGATCACTGAGAACGAGGTTAAATCTATCAATTTAATTAATAACATCTAATCTATGTTAATTCTATTCTAATCCTATGTTAAACCTATGTCAGTCTAAATCCTAATTCTAATAGAAACGGGGGGTTTTCAGCCTGAGAGACTGGCACAGTTTGGTTGGTGACTACAATTAATTCAAGAAACCGTTACCTACGCAAGCTAATTAACAAAAGATAAAAGAGCGATCGACCCTTATGTAAGAAAACTGTATTAACCATTATTAATCCGATTAGAACGCCAGGTATTAAACCCATTATTAATCGATTAGAACGTTGGTTTGTTTATTTAGTGCAATGATTTCTTCTCTCGAGGTGGCATATAATTCTTAAGACTTAGGCGTTACATCATCCTAAGACCTAGACATGTTAATTTTGTCACAATTAAAGCATCCACCTAAAGCATCCTTATTTGCTGATTATAATCTATCTTACGGATTAAAGCAATGGTGATCTTGTTAAACCCTAACTCATAGAGACTTTACCCACTTCGCCTTAAGGGCAAATCTATTACACTAGTATTTCTATCTTTTCTCTAATATCCAAGGGAACAAACGTATTTGTTGAATTATCTAGGTCACCTGCTAGTCAACACGATCAATAAATCATTGGCAATATCCAATTAACTAGTTAAGCCCGAAGCGTATCCTAGACATAGACTTAGAAGGAAAATATTTGTATAACTATTATTCTAGGTGTATAAATTACTATATGTAGAGCTATCCCGGACTCTAGGTCCGCTTGGTCCACTTAGCTAGATCCAGTTGAATGATAGGTCGCATACAAAAGCGCGTAAACAAGTATAAATTGATAAACATAAACAAGCATATAACGATAAATCAAGAAATCTTATAAACAAATATCCAAACATTTGATCTTCCATACTAATAGATTCATACCAAAGGTATTAGCCCTCAACTTCATAATAAATACAAGAGGCATTAATTTAGAAGTAAAACTAACGACGTTAACGATGCTACAAAAACTAAACGATTACTAAAGTATATGGAATTACACGATGTCTCATATGGAATTGAATACGTTGGTTGACCTCTTCTGCTCTTTTTCTCTTCTGAAAATCAACTTTTGTGGTTTAGGTATCGAGAATATGATTTAGCACACTTAAAACTCATTTTTGAGTTTTCTATTTTTAATGTCTGGAAGCCGGTTCAATACGGCGTATCCAATGGGTTAGATACGACGTATTGGGGATTTCTTAGAGTAGAGACCACGTTTGATATCTTCTAGAATATTATATTGATTCCATATCTTGAATACGGCGTATTGAGTCCTCTGAATACGGTGTATTGATCTTTAATCTTATGTGGTCTTTGGTGAGTGCAGGCACGGATACGCCGTATCTTCCTTGATGGATACGTCGTATTGGTCTTCAGAATAGTTATCTTCAAAATATCTTCATTTAAGCTCCAGAATGCACGCCTTTGGCTAAGTTTCACCAATTACTCCATAATTACTGCAATTCTCAAATATAAACGATTAAGTAACAATTCTTTGCAATAACTATACAAAATGGGTTAATAAACATGGGATAAACGATGCTATAAAATAGACGTTGTTTGATGTCATCAGCAGTGGTGCCAAAAACCTGATGTGCTGTCGTGTAGGGTTAATTATTTGATTATCAAGTTTTAAATTTATATTTAGCCGACAAACCTAAAACAACACTTTAACGAGCAGTGTACCCGATCAAGATGGAGTTCGCGGTAAGTAGGGTGTCAAACACTAATAGTGGAACATTAATCCTATATTTTATCAGTATTTTAATTAGTCTATTTACTAGTTAAACCTATGCTATGTACGTTGTCTAATGATATGGGGGTTTTCAGCCTGAGAGACTGGCATAGGTTCGGTGGAAACAAATATCAATTCAATAGACAATAAACATAAAAGAAGAAGATTAAAAGATAGAAAAGCGGTACAAGCCAAATGATAGAAAACTGTATTAGCCATATTAAATCCGATTCAATGCTGGTTTGTTTGTCTTAGTGCAATGATTTACTTATCTCAAAGCATCCTTTAGTTTAATTATAATTTATCTTAGAAAAGTATAGCCAGTGTGATATTGTTAAAAACTAGCCTAACGGGGACGTTTACCCACTTATGTTTAACGGTATGTTTATATATACTGGTAGTCCATATATTCAATATTTATTCAGTCATTAAGGGCATGATTGCTGAAACATGAAATTGGGTCACCTATCGGTCCAAACTAAGCCTCATAATTTAAGACACAAGACAAGAATGTTACTTGTGACTCCTATTGGTCAAGTAATATGAACCGTATGGAGAGCTATCCACGGTATTAGATTAATTGGTCGTATCCACTAGACCCAGTTAAATGATATGTCGCATATTTAAATACATAGACAAGTATAAGGTGATAAACATATTAATCCCATCAAGATAAATAAGAAATTGATTTTAAACTCAAACCAACATTGTAATTTCATTAAGATGGATTAATACGAGGGTATTAGCCTAAAAACATTGTAGATTATACAAGCGTAAATCAACAATTAAACTCGGACGATTAAGAGAGTAAAAATTACACGATGTCTTCTATGGAGTCGGGATCAATGCTTGACCTTGGTGGCTGATCTTCTCTTTTAAAATTCGTCTTTAATGAGTATAGTATAAGGAATATCATATTGCACACTGAAAACTCATTTTTGAGTCTTCTATTTATAGTGTCTGAAAAAGACTCGATACGCCGTATCTGGCAAGGTCGATACGGCGTATTGGGCTGGATTCCTTGGAGTACGCTCTACGTTCAAATCAATTAGTGAAATCATTCCCAATTTACTTGATTTACCGTATCTTCAAATAGTTATCTTCATGGATACTGCGTATGTAGACAGCATGGATACGCCGTATTGGGAATTGGTCAAACGTATTTTCTTGTAAAGTCTTGCCGCAGATACGCCGTATCTCTTTAGTTGGATATGGCGTATTGGTGAAATTTCAGCAATCTTCAAATATCTTTTATTTTGGTCCTACTTATGCGCTTCTTAGTTGTCTTCACAAAACACTCTGAATTATGGCATTTATCACAACTTTAAAGCAATTAAGTACCAAATAATGCAATAATTAAATAAAAGTAGGCAAAATGGATAGGATAAATGATATAATAAAGTGACATTATTTGATGTCATCATGCATATAATAAGGTTGCTTGTTTTATACTTGGGAGTATGGCTCCTGAACTTCACAGACAATTTGAAAACTCCTCACTATATGGCATGATAAGGGAGCTTAAATCCATGTTTGAGAAACAAGCTAGAGTGGAGCGGTTTCACCTGATCCAAACTTTCCATGCTTGCAAACAAGAGGAGGATAAGCCAGTTGGTCCATATGTACTTAACATGAAGGGATATGTGGAGCAACTAGAACGTCTTGGTTATGTGCTCCCGCAATATTTTAGTGTTGGTTTGATCTTGAATGGCCTCACTAGTGATTTTGCTGGATTTGTAATAAACTACAATATGCATAGCATGGGGAAGATAGTTGGTGAATTGCATGCTCTGCTTATTGAGTTTGAGAAAGGTTTACCTAAAAGGGCTGCTACACCACAAGTAATGATGATTTAAGGTGGTAGAATCCATAAAGCCAATAAGAAATCGCAAAATGCTAAAGGCAAGGGTAAGTGAAAAGGCAATGGAAAAGATAAAAGTTATATCCCTAAGCCTAAAAACCCTAAACCTTCTGTAAAAGAGCACCCAAGAAAGGATGATGCCTGCCACCACTGCAAGGAGGTAGGGCATTGGAAAAGGAATTGGCTTGTTTACCTGGCTGAGTTGATAATGAAGAAGAAGCAAGTTGGCACTACCAGTTCTTCAGGGTCTTAGAGGAGCAAGAAAGCTGAAATAAGTAGCTCTCTATTTGTACATGGGCAATGGTGTTTGTGTGCAAGTGTAAGCTATAGGAAGTTATGACTTAGTTTTACCTAATGGCCTTGTGATTTGTTTAGACAATTGTCATTATGCACCTACTATAACTAGAGGTGTTGTTTCAGTTTCACATTTGGTTGACAATGGTTTTATCCAATGTTTTACGGATTATGGAATTTAAGTTTCAAAGAATGATGTTCTTTATTTTAATGCTATTTCTAGTAATGGTATTTATGAAATTGATATGATTAATTGTGTGCCAAATGTTAATTCTATTTATACTGTTAGCAATAAAAGAGCCAAACATAACTTGGACTCTACTTATCTGTGACACTGTCGTCTTGCTCATATAAGCAAGAAACGTATTGAAAAGCTAAAACATGATGGGCTTTTAAAATCAACAAATGAAGAATCTTTTGATAAATGCGTATCTTGTTTATCAGGTAAGATGACAAGAAAACCGTTTCCACATCGTACTGAAAGGGCAACTGATCTTCTTGGAATAATACAATTGATGTGTGTGGTCCACTAAGACATGTGTCAAGACAAGGTGCTAGCTACTTTATTACCTTTACGGATGATTATAGTCATTATGGTTATGTTTATTTACTTAAACATAAACATAAAGTCTTTGAAACATTCAAGGTGTTTAAAAATAAAGTGGAAAATCACCTCGAAAAGACTATAAAGGCACTTCAATCAGATCGAGGAGGCGAATATATTAGTCAAGAGTTTAGAAATTATCTAAAAACTTGTGGAATTGTTCATCAGCTTACACCTCCATATACACCACAACACAATGGGGTGTTTGAAAGGAGGAATCATACCTTGTTAGACATGGTTCGATCAATGATGAATCTTACAACTCTGCCATTATCCTTTTGGTATTATGCTCTGGAGACTGCTACACGCATTCTTAATATGGTTCTAACCAAGAAGGTTAATAAGACACCATATGAATTATGGTATATAAAAGTTCCTAATTTGTCTTACTTAAAGGTCTGGGGTTATGAGGCTCTTGTGAAGAGAGATATGCCTGATAAACTCCAACAAAGATACATTAAGTGTATCTTTGTAGGATACCCAAAGGAAATGATGGGTTACTATATCTACTTCCCACCTGAAAACAAAATTTTTGTTGCAAGGTATGCTGGATTCTTGGAGAAAAATCTTTTGTCTCAAGAAATCAGTGGGAGGGCCGAAGAACTTGAAGAAATTCAAGATGAAGATACATCACCTTCTAAAAATACTAGCAAAATTCCTATGAAGGTTGAAGGTTTCGAACAACCTTAAGAGGAAGTTGTTCCTATTCGTAGGTCCGCAAGGACGCGTCAAGATCCCGATCGCTTATGTCTAAATGTAGGAGTAGAGGAGCATAGTTTGGGGATCTTAATGAACCTACTAACTATAAAGGTACAATATTAGATCCGGAATATGATATATGGGTTGATGATATGAATGCGGAAATGCAATCCATGAAGGATAATCAAGTTTGGCTCTTACTTGATCTTCCTCCTAATTGTAAGACTGTTGGGAGCAAATAGCTTTTTAAGAAAAAGACTGACATGTATGACAATGTATACACCTATAAAGCTCGTCTTGTAGCAAAGGTGATGCGTATTTTTTTAAATATATTTTATTCAAGTTTTAAATTTATAAAACTCGATTCACCTGACAAACGCACTAACAGGCAGAGGACCCGATCGTGAGTAGTGTAGAGATGGTAATCCGAGGTCGTCCCAAGAGCTAAGTGTCAATTAGTTTTAATTTGAAGGGTCACGGTTTTAAAGTGTTTTGAGATTTATGTTGAAAATAACATGAAAGTAAATATGCGAAAATTAAAGAGAAGAAGTAATCAAGGAGAAAGGTGTGTTAGCCTAGCCATTTCATTACTACCGTTATAACTATGTTTTCCTGTGCAATGTTACACCATGGTTTCATTAGTGGTTTCTAAAGTCGACATACTCGAATATATATCTTTAGTATGCCCTATAATTCCTGCAATCCCGAATCCCCCGAAAGTCACGAAGGTAGGGCAACCAAGTCATAATGATTAATCCCAACTATACCAAGAACTAGTCTAATAACCTATACAGATTATTAACCCTCTCTGAAAGAGTTTATGTGCTTTTTAAGTATATTAAGTGATAGAGGCGGTAACCTGGTCAGTTCCTACACTAGGGATAGGGTGCAAAACCTACCCTAGTACCCTGTTAATCCCATGTTTAATTGGTAATCTAATAATAGGATTAACATGATCTAAACCACTCATAATACGACCAAAACCCAGGGTTACATGATAGTCAAAGGATATCCAACGAAACCATGATTTAACATGAAACAATCATTATAACAGTAGTAGATTCATGACTAGGCTAGCACTTGAAGTGCTTAGCCGCTCATAGCAACAACAAAGCAAGAATTAATAAAGACAATCATGGATGGAAAACTCATAATTCTTACAGAAGTTGTTTATGAATGATTAAATACAAAAGTAAGTTTAAGTGTGATCTCCCTTGGACTTCTGGTGAGCTTTAAAGGCCTTGATCACCCCTTAGATCTGTGGTAGAATGGTTGATTCTAAAATGATTGAATGAGGCCTCTATTTATAGATTTCAAATATGTTACGGCGTAACCTTTTAGAGGTTTACACCGTAAACTGCCGACGTGTACTCTCCATCTTGCATGCTTAAAGGATTTTACGGCGTAACCAAGTGTCCACGTTACACCGTAATGCTAACTCGGATGACTTATCCTTCCATAATATTAATGTTACGGCATAAACCTTACGTGTGATTACGCCGTCATCTTGTTGGGTGATGTGTCTTGCCTTGAATACATTACGGCGTAACACTATCATAGAGATTACGCTGTAAAGCCTCGTAAGAATTCGTGTTTTCTTCATTTTACGTCCTTTTCCTGTGTTTCTTGTCACATACTTGCATTTACCTGAAAATAATGAAAAACCATAAAAGTATCGAATTCAATTATTTATAAGACAACTGCAAGTATTTTTAGAGGAAAATTAACACTAAAAAGTATCAAATATTTGATGTTATCAAAAGGGTTTTACTCAAACCTACGGGGTTGATTATGAAGAAATGTTCTCACATATTGCTAACATTAGAGCTATTAGGATTCTTATAGCTATAGCGGCGTTCTATGACTATGAGATATGGAAAATGGATGTCAAAACTGCCTTCTTAAATGGATATCTTGATGAAGATATTTATATGGTGCAACCTAAAGGTTTTATTGATCCTAATCATCCCAGAAAAGTAGGAAAGCTTCAAAGATCCATTTATGGTCTTAAGCAAGCATCAAGAAGCTGGAATAAAAGATTTGATGAGGAAATCAAAAGGTTTAGATTTGCTTAAAATCTTGTGAGCCATGTGTATATCAAAAGGCTAGTGGAAGTAATGTTACATTCCTCATCTTATATGTCGATGGCATAATTATCATGGGAAATCATATTCTAAGTTTACAAAGTGTAAAGACATATCTTGGAAAGTGTTTTGCCATTTGGGGAACGCATCATTTATTCTTGGAATCAAGATCTACCAAGATAGATCAAAACGATTAATTGAACTAAGTCAAAGTGCTTACATGGATAAAATCTTGAAGAGATATAGGATGGATAATTCCAAACGTGGTTACATCCCTATGTAAGAAAAACTTGACTTAAATAAAACACAAGGTGCTTCAACACCTGAAGAGGTGAAGCGCATGCAAAATGTTCCCTATGCTTCAGTAGTAGGATCCATTATGTATGCGGTGAGATGCGCTAGACCTAATATTGCGTTCGCGCAAAATAGAACAAACCGTTTTTCAACAGAATCCTGAAGAACCACACTGGACTGCTGTGAAAACCATTCTTAAGTGTTTAAGAAATACTAAAGACATGTTCTTGGTTTATGGTGGAAATCCTAAAGCTGACCTTCGAGTTGATTGTTATAGCAATGCTGGATTTGAAACTGATAGAGATGATACAAAATCTCAGACAGGTTACGTCTTCGTTTTAATTAGAGGCATGGTAGACTGGAAGAGCTCCAAGCAAAGTACTAATGCAATGTCCGCTACATAACCTGAATACATAGCTGCTTCAGAAGCAGGGATATAAGCTGTTTGGATTAGGAAGTTTATTTCAGGACTTGGTATAGTACCAACAATAAACGAACCTATTAAGATGTTTTGTGATAATTCAGCCACACTTTATTTCGCTAACGAACCAAGGGTTTAGAAGGGTGCCAGACACTACCATAGAAGATACCATTATGTTCGCGAGTGTATTAAACTGGGCGAAATAAAACTTCCTAAAGTTCACACATATGACAATCTAGCAGATCTTTTTACGAAGGCTTTATCTAAAGGAAAGCTTACTCAACATGCTAGGAGCATGTGACTTCATTTAGCTAGTAGTTTCATATAGATCCGTGTTTAGTATTTGGATAAGGGATGTTAAGAAAATTTATTTAATGATAAGGATACTTGGTATTTTGTTATATTTATTTAAATTGTATCCTATATTTGCATGTTTAATCCGTGAATAATATTTATTATTCTAAATTAGTCCGTTGTCAATTAACAATATGGGAATATTATTAAATTAAGATAAATCTAAGTGATTGGTGATATCTTGGATATTAAAGGATGTGTTCCCCAAACTTACATGATATTCATAAGATGAATATTGAACTTCCCCAACTAACAAGATTATCACTTTATGGATCGACGTCATTAGGTGGATCTTGTAAGTGAGTTTGTTTACTAAATCTTTAGACTTGAGATGCAAGTAGGTCTGGCATATGTGGACTATTATTCTTGATTTAGTTCTAGTTATCCTGACTAAGGTAGCTAATAAAAGCCATTTCAGAATTAATTATGAAGCATGTGACATGGTACTTGTAGTCAATATAGAATTTGTTCCTTTAATAGTTGAAGTATGATGCCACTAGGCCCCTCGTAAGGTTAATCAGATGTATGCGTGGTCACGCCAAAAAACTCATGTAGATATGTCTCAATGATTTTTGGTAATCATGATTAATTATATATACAAGAAACAAAATCATTAATTAATGGAATGACTATTGATCCATAACCATTTTTAACATGGTATCAGAAACAAAGGGATTGTAAATACATAAATAATTTATCTGTGACTTTATAAACCATACTCATATATTTTTGGGAGCATTGGCGTGTTGCTAGACGCTTACCAATGTTATTATATCATTTATACATGTCCAAGTGGGAGTTGTTGGATTATGTACACGTAAATTAATATATGTTCGGAAATTTTTTTTGAGCCTACGGGGACGCACGCGTTAATACGTAAAACAATTAATAATAAATATATTAAATGTAATATATTTAAGTGATAAAGCTTAACGAGCGTTAAATATTAATATAAATATTTAATGGAAGTTATGTTAGTCATTAAATAGTTTAAAGACTAATATATGGGATTTATGGGATAAAGGAAAGTTTCGGTTTGTTTCTTTTTCTCCTTTAGCCGACCAAACCACATCCCAAAGGAGGTGGGATTACCTAACTTGCAAGACAAGTTTAGGAGGCTATAAATAGAGGCTTAGGGTGTTTATTTTTCTCATAACTTAAATACCTAAATCCTTAAAATCCTCTCCTTCTCTCCCTCTCCCCTTGTGCGATCGACCAAAATTCCCAAAGGGATTTGGTTTTGTGTTCATTCGATCCAAGGAAACTACGAAGGTTTCAATTGTTGATTTCTACGAGAACATGGTGGTTTGCAAGCTTATCACTACTAGTACTAGCATAATTAATTGTTTTCTACGAACGTATTGTATGTGTTGAAGTAGAGAGATCTTCTTTTAGATCTTGGGTGGTTAGTGCGTGGTATACGATTTATACACACGCGTATATTCAAGAAGGTGGTTACGTTAATTGCTAAAAGATACATGTTCTTGTTCTTTTGTTAATTATTTATTCTATACATGTTTATGTGTTTTCCGCTGCATACTTGTAATTTAAATTGGTCAATAGTTGTTAAAACTCAACATAATCTACACCGTAGGTTTGGGTATAACCTTTCGCTACCAGGCGAGCTTTAAAGGTGTGTACATTGCCATCCATGTTAGTCTTTTTCTTAAAAAGCCATTTACTCCCAACAGTTCGACCATTAGGAGGAAGCTCAACCAAAACCCTGACTTGGTTATCTTCCATGGATTGCATTTCCGTATTCATAGCTTCAAGCCATTTGTCAGATTCAGGATCTGATAATGCAACTTTATAATTAGGAGCTTCATTAAGATCCCCTAATTCATATTTCTCAACATCAACATAGAAGCCATATCTATCTGGTGCTTGAGGTATCCTTGTGGATCTATGAAT
>BQNB010171506.1:0-13557 GCA_026074375.1 Tanacetum coccineum | reverse complement strand
TGGACAAATCATTTGAAATACGTCCTGATGGAACCCGATGTATCAAGATTCAAAGTTGGTTACCACTCTTTGGTAATTTAAGAGACTTGATCATGCATGATTCCCATAGATCGAAGTATTCAATTCACCCAGGTTCTAACAAAATGTATCGGGATCTAAAGAAACTCTATTGGTGGCCTAACATAAAGGCAATCATCGTTGAGTATGTTGGCAAATGTTTAACATGCTATAGAGTTAAAGCAGAATGTCAAAAGCCATCCGGCCTACTGGTACAACCAGAGATTCCTATGTGGAAGTGGGAAAGAATAACAATGGATTTCATCACAAAACTACCTAAAACATCAAACAAACATGATATAATTTAGGTCATTGTCGATCGCCTTACCAAATCCGCACATTTCATCCCTACCCGAGAAAAAGATAGTATGGAAACCCTTACAAGATTGTACATAAAGGAAATAGTCTCCCGGCATAGAGTACCAATATACATCATCTCGGATCGTGACAGTCATTTTACATCCAGATTTTGGCAATCATTACAAAAGGCTTTGGGTACTCAATTAGATATGAGTACGGCATATCATCCTGAAACCGATGGACAAAGTGAAAGAACCATCCAAACACTCGAAGACATGCTTCGAGCCTGTGTTATAGATTTTGGAAAAGGATGGGAAAAACACTTACCATTAGTGGAATTTTCTTACAATAATAGTTACCATGCCAGTATTAAGGCAGCACCATTTGAGGTACTTTATGGTCGAAAGTGCAGATCACTTGTTTGCTGGGCCGAACTTGGAGATGTTCAACTTACAGGACCATAAATAACCCATGAAACCACCAAGAAAATAGTGCAAATTCGACAACGCTTGCAAGCTGTAAGAGACCGGCAGAGAAGTTACGCCAATGTAAGGCGAAAGCCTTTAGAATTTCAAGTTGGAGATTGAGTTATGTTAAAAGTATCACCTAGAAAAGGTGTCATCCGATTCGGAAAACGAGGAAAGCTTAATCCCCGATACATTTGACCTTTCAAAATCCTTAAACGGATTGGCCCAGTGGCATATAAACTTGAGCTTCCTGAAGAGCTCAGTAATGTCCACAGTACTTTCTACGTTTCTAATCTAAAGAAATGCTTATTTGAAGAATCCCTTGTCATTCCAATGAAAGAGCTTTGACTCGATGACAAACTTAACTTTGTGGAAGAACCAGTAGAGATCATGGATCGAGAAGTCAAGAAACTGAAACAAAGTCGTATTCCTATAGTCAAAGTAAGATGGAACTCTAAAAGAGTATCAGAATTTACATGGGAACGCGAAGATCAAATTCGTGCCAAGTATCCACATCTGTTTTCAAACATCACTCTGGCATCCAACTAAATCTCAGGACGATATTTCTTTTAAGGGAGGGAGACTATAACAACCCGTAATTTTCATCAATGTAATGGTCCATCTATTAAATTAGATGCACTGTAATATCCATCTATTCTATATACCACCTTTTTACAAGGAATTTTTTGCTTTATCTTATTATGCAACGTAACTTGCATCTCTAAAGTAAACGAGCTCATGCAACCTCTACCAATTTCATCTATATCTATGTTTATATCATGTAAACATCCTAATATGTCAAGTCTATATCTTAATATCATTTTTAACAAGTACATTACCCATTTAACGTATTTATCACAACGTTATTTCAAAACGAACTTTAAACCTTAAACATTTATATCAAACCCTAATTATATGTAATGTACACATATAAAATGAATGTATAAGTATTCAAGGCATGTGTAAAAGTATACTTATAAACGTTTTTACTTTATAACTATGATTTTACTAAAACGATTAGATGGTGATGTAGCTATATAGAATTATATGTGGTATTAGTTAATCAAAGTACTATATTACTAGGGAGTTTCATAATGAGGCCTCTTCGGGGTGGCGTATCGATGAGTTGTTGGATTTACAATTTAAAGTGTCCAAGCTCCTCATACGTCACTACATGACCTCTTAATTATGATAGCCCGAACGATAGTATGATGAGCTATACGACCTATAAATAATCAAAGTGTTTAGTACTTATATTTAACACCCCCAAAGTTCACGCAGCGGAATATACAACATTGGGTGTTAAATCATAGCACAATTACACAAGGATATAGAAAACGACTCAAAAAGAGGCGTTTAAAAACATTGTTCCATTTAAAGAAGTTTCAGAGTAATCAACATACGTCCCACAGAATCGTTACCAAATTTCATAACATAAGTTTTTCCAAATCATGGATCATTAGTTTTATAAAATGGAACAAAATACAAGTTCTTAAAACTTTTAGCGCAGACTCCTTCGCACAACAGGGACCTTTCCACTCCCTTGTTTACCTAAGATAAAAATATGCTTAAAAGTCAACAATAATGTTGAGTGAATCCATAGAGTTTGTAAGAGTTAAAAGAGAACACAAGTTTTTGTTCATCGTGTGACTTGTTGTACGGACAAGCCATTAATCAAGTTTCTATTGCAATAAGCTCATGACACCGAAGCCTTGACGTTAACACATATCTTGTATGTAAATCACGTTGCCCCATAACTAGGTATTATTGCCTTATACCTAAATTCTAAATACAAATTGTCCGTTGACTGGGTGCTCGAAAGGATTCGATTCATACCCCCGGACAGGGCTGTCAAACCCAATAGATCTATTTACTTGTACTAGCGCTTACCCATTATAGGCAATTAACAGTTCATGATGTGGGGTCTTTTGGCAATAGCTACTCATGCAATTTATATCATATTCGGGTCCAGCATACCATAAAGTTTCTTGTGCTCAGTTTATAAAACAAGCATGTATCTCCCTCGCGGGGTTTTATAAATACAGTTTAAAAGTTTAAAGGCGAGGCTATGAACTCACCGTAAGAGCAATTAGATCAGAAGTATAGCAAGTCTTGAATGAGCGAGAAGTACTCCTAGGCACCTCCTAAAATACGTGACGCGATTTAATACGTAGAAAGTAATAATAATACGTAAAAATTAAACATGTGTTCTTGAGTTGTGTTTCCGAGATAAGTATGGCATTCCACTAGAACTTGCCCAAGTCCTTTTTAACCCTAAATTGATATGTGACCTGGTCTTATGGTCAAATGAACATCTACTAAGTTTCGGCTTTTAAATTTTATTTTATCATAGTATACTATCCGTTTTTAAATTTTTAGACTAGACGTAAAAACTAGGTTTCTGAATTTGACTTGACTTCACGGACTCATATCTCCTAGCTCACAAATGTTCTATAGATGAGGATTTTACCCCTGAAAAGCTATTTGAGTCTAGTTTCCAGAAATGTCAGTCTCATAATTTACAAAGTTTCGTAACTAAGTGAAAAGACAATTTTACCCCTGGTTGTCCAAAACAGAAAGTTAGTAAAAAATTTACCCTTTACTAAATTAGCCATAAATCCCAAACCATAATAGCAATGAAGGTGAGGTCAAAGGCTATGGTTTCCTTATGATGTCTACTACTGACCCATTCAAAAAGATCTATTATTTTATGGAAAATTTTTGGAGTTTAACCCGTATTCCAAACACATGTCCAGATTTGACCTCTTTTCTTGTTTTGGCCATAACTCACTCATTATAAGGAGTTGGTTGAGCATCCAACTATCCTATGATGCTAAGACATGTATCTTTCCAGCCATTAAATTTAATCATAGTCTCCAGGCCAAATATTCTTAGATAATTACACGTTTAGCTACTGTTTTCAAAACAGTCCCAATATTTCAATTCAAAACCTTTTTAAACATCATTTTAATCCATCTAAGACCTAACCCAATGCCATAATTAAATGAAACACCCTCAAGAACATAATCACATGTGTATTTACAGAACTTAACATCCATTTTCATGGATTAAAATTAGAGAAAACAAGTAATAAAAAGATAAGACAAATAAAGAAAAAATTAGGGCTTACAAAAAGAGATTTAGGATAGAGAATCAAACAAGAACACCCTCTTTTCTTGTATGGGCTGATTCGAACCAAGGACCACTAGATTAACAAGCCTCTAATCTTCTTCTAATGAGGATAATACTCTTCTAATCAAAACCCAATCAAAACCCTCAAGAAACTCCAAGAAAACAACCCCTAAACACCTTCAAATCTTCAAGAAACTATACCAAACTTTGCAAGAGGCTAAAGGATGGTGTTAAGATGCCTAAAAGGAGTTGAATAATTTTGTGAGATGGTGGTGGTGATGGTGCTAGATTCGGCAGAATTTGGGGAAGAGAAGAAGAGAGAAAAACTTTTGAAATGGAGAGAATTGAAGAGTTGTGCATGTATAGGAAATAGAGATGATAATTGTGTTTTAAAGAAAATTGCATTGAGTTGGAGTGTGGGATAGGGTAAAACCGACTTTAGGGCCTAGGGGTTTGCAAAATATATTTTTTTTAATTTTTATTTGTTATAAGTTTAGTGAAAGTATAGTGTAAAGTAATTTAAGAAAAGGTAAGATTTAAGGGTAGAAACGCGAGTTTTAGCAAGAATTTTCAGAAACGCGAATCACAACGGAAAATGAAAAGGAGGAGAATTATAATCATCAAGGAATAATATGAGATTATTAAATTACTTACGATGCGAAGACGAAATAGATTTCTAATTACGGCTCACGCAAAGCTAAGAACGAGATTTTCTTACTAAATCGGGTAAACGTAAAATTAATAACTCGCTTAAAAATGAAAATAGAATTAAAGATCGGAGTAAGATGTGACCTTAAATACGGAATGTTACATTATACGACCTATATTGGATTAGGTTGCCTTCGGATTCCTTTGTGACGCATTTTTCTATTGTGAATACTTGTTGATTACCATTCGCTCGAGGTGAGTTCATAGCCCCCTTTTTACTACGATTGTTTTACAAAATCTACAGGGTGAATTACATTGCTTTTTTTACTATTGGACACAAGTGTTTTTCTAAGTGTTTTCAAAGTGTTTACAAAGTGTATGCTATCCAGATTACTGCCTGAATATTATTGCTAAGTTACCTTATTGCCGTGAAGTCCCTATTTATCATGAACTGTTAATTGCTATTGTAGTAAGCGCGAGTGTTGTGGATAGATCTATCGGGACTGACAATCCCCACCTTTCCTTGGGTCACTAGTTTGATCAAGGTGCATTTAACATTGAGAGGTGTTAGGTTGTTGGCAAGCATCCTATATTCTGATTGGGGCACAAATCTAGTTAAGGCTTCGGGGTCATGAGCTTAGTGCAATAATAAACGTTTTGGACTACTGAATGTGTTTCAGAGTCTACTATTACTTCGATCTTGTGGTCCACCCCTTTTTACCGATAAACCTATGATTTCACTCAACCTTTGCTTTTTAGACTTTTTAAGCATGTAATTTAGGGTCATCAGGGTATAAAAACGAAGGGAGCCGAGCGGATATCAATGAAGACGGATTCTGTGTTTTATCTATATTCAATGCAACTTTTATTATCTTTAAAAAAACTTAAGTCGTCTTTTGGGTATTATGAAGCTTTTGTTTAATTAAGAATGTTTATGACTTTTAAAACTTATGGGACCTAATGTATGAACTCTGATATTTTGCTATGGCATCGAATGAAATCTTATCTTAAAATGTCCATTTAAGTGTTCTTGATTCTTATTTATTTGATTCGTATGTCGTATGATATTTGTTTAGCAGGTTCTCGTGATTCGTTTCATTCATTCTTTTGTCTTATTACCTTTTTATTATTATATCTATTCACTGAGCGTTAGCTCAGCCGCGTTTTCTTTCCCTGTGGCAGGTAATAAGCGGGAAGCTGGGATTTGAGTGTTGAGAGTATGAAGCTCTTAGAGTACCGACCCTTGATAGATTACCTTGTTTGGATTTATGTTTAAGACTTATTTCGTTGGAAGATCTCTTTTCATTTAGTCCTTGTTGGAATTTAATACTTTTGGAAGTCATTTTGTTTCATGACTTAGTATTTTTATTTAATAAAGTCTTTCGCTTGCGTTTATATGTTCTGATATGACACCATAATGTGACTCTTGGTCTCTTTATTGAAGCGGGATGTTACAAAGTGGGCCGAGCCCACCTTGGCGTCGAACCCAAACAACCAAACGGACCCTCATTGGGCCAAGCCCAAGCCAAAAACAAATATACTCAAATAAGCTATAACCTAGCTTATTGAATAAGCAAAACTCCAAAATAAGCCCTTTTTAGCACTTTCATAAAATGATAAATTACCACAACAACCATTTTATTTAAAGTCAAAAATACTTTCTTTCTTTCTTTTTTAGCCGACGCACAAACACCCCTTTTTCACATTTTCATATCCAAGATTTGATTTTTACGACGATCAACTTGTACTACTAGTGTTTTAACACTATAATAGCCACAAAAGTACAACTTTTAACAAAGTTTAGAAAACTTACAAGTTTGGATGACATTGGTTTGATTTTGACGCGAAAGGAACAGATTCGTACACCTTTTATATGACCCGCGTCTAATAACTATCAACCCACTATCTAATCTTAACCCGTGTTCTTGAGAAAATCTTCAAAAATCTTTGTTTTCTTCTTCCTTGTGTTCGTCCGAAATATATATAGAGAGAGAGAGAGAGGGAGAGATTTTTGTGTTTTTGATTTTAAAATTATTTTTCCATAAACCTAGGTTATTCACACCACACCTATCACATTAAATTGCTACAAAAATCCATTTTGAGCCGTTGCCGGCCGACTCCGAACCGAGAACATGAATTTTTGACAAAACTCAACCGAACCTTGCTTATCCATTTAAAAACCCTTTAAACCATTAAATATGGTTTGAAAACTTATTTCCAACCAACATTTCACCTTTTTACGCTCGTTACAGTCTTTTACCGAATTTCACGAAAACAACCGTTTTTCAGATAACATTCAAGTCTCACACTCACGATTTACGTTTTAAATCAACATTATTTCATTATTATGAATTTATAAAATAAATAAACCCATTAACACATTCCCAACTTTAATAAATCTACACACTTGAATAAATTGCCGTGCCGGTACGCGCTGCGTGATAATTTTTCGCTAAACGAGAGAAAACTTCTCGGAAAGCACTGAAAACTTCAAAACCACTCTAAATATAAAAAAGGAATCAAAAGTGATTCATTTACGAACTCAAAACTTTATCAAACTCATGGTTAAACCGAAACCTCTTTTACGCAAAATAGTCAACCAAAGTCAACTTTTTAGCTTTCATCAGGAAAACTGACAAGATCGAAAGACTTCAAAATACAATACTATAATATTTTATAATACTTAACCTTGAGCAAATTACCGGTTATAACATTGAATGTTCAGGAACGCCAACTAAGGTTGTTTTTGTTGATCTATGATCAAGACGTTTATGTATATATTTATGTGTCTTTATTATGGGAACGGTCGGGAAAGTGCCAACAACACTGTGCCATATTTATTTAGACTTAATATTTGTTTTGTTCTTTCTATTTAACAACAATGACTTTCCCTTTCCTAATCTGTATCCTTTGGTCTTACTCGAATGAGGATGCGAGCAATCACATTTGTCTATTCCGTCGTTACGACCATGTATTGTTGGGAATTATATTTGAGTTGATAAAGACAAAATAATGAATGAAACAAGATGGAAACAAGAAGGACCAAAGTCGTCATTGTAGAAGTCTTCAAAAGATAAGAATTAGAAGATTCTCTCAGATTTGGTCAAAGATAAAGATACTATTTAATTGATTTTCTTATTAATTATATTTATTAGTTTCCATGTAAATCTTGACTCCTTATACTATAAAAGGAGGTCTAAGGTATGTAGTTTATGCATCCAGAATAGAATAGAATATCAGACTTCTCAATGAGAGTCTAGCAAAAGCGTGTGTATGTACACGTTTAGTAGTAGTAGTAGTTAGTTTATTAGATAGTTGGTTTAGCCTCATTTATTCTGATCAAATATAATGAAGGCTTTAATGTTCGATTAAAACCTTGTTTGATAATATTGCGTTCTTTATTATTCCGTTGCGTGTTCAATATTATCTGTAAAACTATCCTCGATGAGTCAAATCGATTCTCAACATGTGGTATCAGAGCCATGGGGGATCTTGATGTAGGATTACAAGGTTTTTGAAGAAACCCTAAAACCCTAATTTTTCATGAAATCGATTTGTGGTTAAAGTTTTCTGGGGTTTTTAAAGTTTAATTGATATAACAAGATTTATAATCGTCCTCTCTACCTTAATTGGTATGCAATACGTTTTATGAATCATTGTTATTATTAATGGTTTCTCTACATCGAATTCGATTTTCTTTTTCGGTGATTTGTAATTCGATGGTATTAGGGTTTTTACAAAACCCTAAAATTCGGTAAAGAAAGAAATCAGAAGACGCAAAGGGTTCCATCAGGAGATCATCATGATCATGACTTATGGAGCAAACCAGGTGATTGTCTTATGATCATCACAATGGATTTAAGTTTCAATTAGTTCTCCAAAACAGGTTGATTTCACGTTGCTATTGCTATATCAGATCTTTTGATTTGTTATCTTCTTGAACATGATTTAACTGATGATGCGACTATTTGGGTTTCACAACACCATGTATCTGATGCTTAATCATGTTCCTGCTACTGTGGTTGATTGGTGACATTCGTATGGAGACAAAGAGATTTGATATTAAGAAAGAAGATCTTTTATAATCTGTTATAGCGAATTAGGATTTGTTTTAAAGATAGAAGATATGTCTAAAATAAAAATGTGATTCTGATTGAATATGCATGTGCTAATAATGTATGGTATTACAGCTGCTATTGGGCCATGGATGACAGTAATACAACTGTTGGGCTTAATGTGTTGTGAACAAGGAATTTTTATACTGCCAAGAGAACACATTGTACTACTCACGTGATGAAACACAGTTTATTACTACTGTTGGGCTGATAAACTTAGACCCCACATTTGAGAATTGTATATGTTTATACATGGTGCTGAACAGTACTAACATGGAAAAAGAAGTTTTAATACTGCTCGTGGCGTCTGACAAAGGAGTTTGTACTGCTAGGCTTGTCCGACATCGGACAGTACTTGGTTTTTGGCAAGGTTATAAATAGCGTGAAGCGTGGCGTAGCGGCATAGCCAAGCCTCAAGCTTTAGCGTGAGGCGTAGCGACATGGCGTTTTTAAGGCGTGACTTAAGGCGGCAAAAAATATTTATAGATTTATAGATTATATCATAGTTTAGAATAATATGAGTATAAATATTATTAAATTCAAGCATCAATCCAAAATATTAGTAAATCCAAGCATAAATCTCAAATTTTAGAAAATCCCCTAAACACTTCAAAAAAACTCGCCACGCTATGCGCTATAGCGCGCTTTATCACGCTATATGACGCTATATTGCACGTCACGCCTAAAGATGACACCTTGGCCTGTTTCGTAACGTGGAAGCCACGCTTCACGCTATGGCGATGCTATGGCGCCGCTATAGCGCACTATTTAGAACCTTGGTTTTTGGATGGATTTGGATCTCGGACAAAACTATTTTTCAAATAGTTTATTCTTATTGATTTATGGCTCGTATTTTTGTGATTATTTGAAGATGTGATTACGAAGACAGTTGATTATTGCTTATTTTATGTTGTAGTTGGGTTTCACAGGTGCGTGTCTTATCATATCTTAAAGTTGTAGTTGGCTTTTAAGATAACTTGTTCGTGCTTAAATGGTGTTGACAAAGACTTGTCAAAATCTAGCAAAGGTGTGTGATTTTTCTTATAGGTGCTCAATGCTCACATTTGCTATCACTTAGTATGTGTCTCATAGAAGATGAGGATTTTTGTCAAGAGGTTGCGGTCTACTTATATTTCACAGATTTATTTATAAGTTCGACGTCACGTGGATAGTGCAAGACATAAGACACAAGTTTGGGAGATTCTACTTCTTCATCAAATTCGTTATACTCAGTTTTCTTCATCAGTGATCACTACATAGAGCCTACAGAGTTCGAGATTCAAGAGATGGTAAACATATGGGTTTCAGGGGAAGCTTATTGATTAAATGTTTAACCATCTACATGCACTACTTGAGGTTGCATATCTATAGAAGACCCCTACTTGATTATAACAAAAAGGGGAAGAAGTTTCATTCGTATATTAACTTCAGGGGAAGTTCATGCTTATTGGGTTTTGTCATTATCAACTAGGGGAAGATTGTTAGGAATTATATTTGAGTTGATAAAGACAAAATAATGAATGAAACAAGATGGAAACAAGAAGGACCAAAGTCGTCATTGTAGAAGTCTTCAAAAGATAAGAATTGGAAGATTCTCTCAGATTTGGTCAAAGATAAAGATAATGATTTGGTCAAAGATAAGAACAAGAACAAGATTTGGTCAAAGATAATTAATTGGTCAAAGATAAGAACAAGAACAAGATTTGGTCAAAGATAATTAATTTGGTCAAAGATAATTAATTTTATCATTATTATCTTTATTAGTTTCCATGTAAACCTTGACTCCTTATACTATAAAAGGAGGTCTAAGGTATGTAGTTTAGTATCCATCATAGTTAGATCTCTCTAATGAAAGTCTCTCTAATGAAAGTCTAATAGTTAGCTTATTAGTTTATGTAATAGTTATATAGCATAGTCGATTAATTAAAGTTGAATAGTTCATAGTCGACTGATTAAAGTCGAATAGTTTATAGTTTATGAATAAAAACCTTGTTCATAACATTGTTGTTCTCATTTGTTATTCCGCTGCGTGATCAATGTTATGATATCCTAGATGGGCAAAATGATCCATGAAGCCTATAATTAGGTTTTAACAGTTGGTATTAGAGCGGGTTGCTCTTGATATCTAGGATCTACAAGGTTTTATAAATCGAAGAAAAAGAACAAAAAGGAAAGCCTCATGGCTCGTGGCTCTTGAACTGGTGGCAAAATTGAAGGTAAAACTATTTGTGCACATGGATGTTAATGTGGCATGTTAATACTGTTTGTGCTTTTCATGTTAATACTGCCAAGTAAAGAAAGTTTGTACCGCTAATGGTGTCCGAGAAGAAGTTAATACTACCAGAGTTGTCCGATATATTCAGTTTGTTCTGCTAGGCTTATGGATAATTCTGCTAGTTTTTGAATCCCGAATGATGATGGCTTGTTATGGAGAGTATTTTGAAGACATTTGATGCAATGGTTTTTAATCAATTATGTGACAAGGGTAACATTTTTTGTTACGTAGATCTCTGAGGTGTGGCAACAGAACAAACAAGGATTACAAGTAGATCGCCGAATGAGGGAACAGTCACATAAGAGAGGATGATGTTATTGCACTTAGATATTTTTCATTAATAATTACTATTTGAGGCCAACACGGATGGATTTGGATCTCGGACAGAACTGTTTTTCACAACAGTTTATTCTTATTTATTTTATGGCTCGGTTTGGAGATTTATTGAAGAGGTGATTACGAAGACAATTGAATATTGCTTATTTGATGTTGTAGTTGGGTTTCACAGGTTTGTGTTTTATCATATCTCAAATGGCTTACAACATTTGAAGGTAACTTGTTCGTGCTTAAATGGTGTGACGAAGACTTGTCAGAATCTAGCAAAGGTGTGTAAATTTTCTTATAGGTGCTCAGTAAAGAATTGGTAAGTTTCTCTCAGATTTGGTCAAGATAAAGATAATGAATTTGGTCAAGATAAAGAACAAGAACAAGATTTGGTCAAATTAATTAATGGTCAAAGATAAGAACAAAGAACAGATTTGGTCAAAGATAATTAATTTGGTCAAAGATAATTAATTTTATCAGTTTATCTTTATTAGTTTCCATGTAAACCTTGACTCCTTATACTATAAAAGGAGGTCTAAGGTATGTAGTTTAATTATCCATCATAGTTAGATCTCTCCAATAAGAGTCTAATAGTTAGTTTATTAGCTTATGTAATAGTCCATAGTCGACTAATTAAAGTCGAATAGTTTATAGTTTATTAGTTTATGAATAAATACCTTGTTCATAACATTGTTGTTCTTATTTGTTATTCCTGCGTGATCAATGTTATGATATCCTAGATGGGCAAAACGATCTATGAAGCCTACAATTAGGTTTCAACAATTGGTATCAGAGCGGGTTGCTCTTGATATCTAGGATTCAAGGTTTTATGGTAGAAGAATGAAGAAGAAACCTAAACACGAACGCGTTTGGATCTTGAACGATGATGATGTTTATGGCTCGTTTTGGAGATTATTTGAAGAAGACATTTGATTATTACTTATTTGATGTTGTAGTTGATTTTCACAGGTTTTGTGTTCTATTCAATCTTAATGGAGTGGTTACCTTTAGATTAACTTGTTCGTGATTATAAGGCGGTGACAAGACTGATGAATCTAGCAAAGGTGTTTCTGATCTACTTATGATGCTTATACAATAATTTGCTATCACTTTAAAGGTTACGTTATTGTGCTCTTTCCTTTCTTCTCTTTTTTCTTCTTTTCTTTTTTTCTTTTCTTTTTTTTTTTTTGTATGTGTCTCATCTACTTATATTTCATAGATTTATTTATAAGTTTGACGTCACATGGATAGTGCAAGATATAAGACACAAGTTTGGGAGATTCTACTTCTTTATCAAATTCGTAATACTCTATTTCTTCATCAGTGATCACTACATGGAGCCAACTTAGTTCGAGATTCAAAAGATGGTAAACATATGGGTTTCAGGGGAAGCTTGTTGATTAAATGTTTAACCATTTACATGCACTACTTGAGGTTGCATATCTACAGAAGACCCCTACTTGATTATAACAAAAAAGGGAAGAAGTTTCATTCGTATATTAACTTCAGGAGAAGTTCATGCTTATTGGGTTTTGCCATTATCAACTAGGGGAAGATTGTTGGGAATTATATTTGAGTTGATAAAGATAAAATAATGAATGAAACAAGATGGAAACAAGAAGGACCAAAGTCGTCATTGTAGAAGTCTTCAAAAGATAAGAATTGGAAGATTCTCTCAGATTTGGTCAAAGATAAAGATAATGATTTGGTCAAAGATAAGAACAAGAACAAGATTTGGTCAAAGATAATTAATTTGGTCAAAGATAATTAATTTTATCATTATTATCTTTATTAGTTTCCATGTAAACCTTGACTCCTTATACTATAAAAGGAGGTCTAAGGTATGTAGTTTAATTATCCATCATAGTTAGATCTCTCCAATGAGAGTCTAATAGAAGAACACACGTGTGTGTATATTAGTTAGCATAGTAATAGATGAATGATCAACATCTATATGTATTAGTTAGTTTATGAATAAAACCTTGTTCATAACATTGTTGTTCTTATTTGTTATTCCGCTGCGTGATCAATGTTATGATATCCTAGATGGGCAAAACGATCTATGAAGCCTACAATTAGGTTTCAACAAGTGGTATCAGAGCCTTTAGAGGGACTCTGAGAAAGAAGAATCACTAGAACCACAAACTACACTCTCCTACGATTCTTTACAAAATGTCTCAACCTGCTAATGATGAGTTCTCACAACATCTCAGTGATGATGAAGAATCAAACCATGAAG
>BQNB010171505.1:0-13557 GCA_026074375.1 Tanacetum coccineum | reverse complement strand
AAACTTACAAAACATTTTCTACAATTAAAAGAAATGTTTTATTTAAAATAAACATTTTGAAATTCAAATTTTTGGACCTAAAACGGCTAGAAAAGTTCCAGAAAATTCCCCCTACATAAACGATAAACTGGGGAGGCCCTACCCTAGGGCGGCCCCCTTAATTTTAAGGGGACCGCCAACCTATTTAAGGGGACCGCCCCTAGGTAGACGCTCCCCCAGTTTGTCCTATAAATACTAGACTTTTCCCCACTTTTTTCTCACCTTTTGCACTCATTCTTTCTGCTTAAAATAGCCCACATATCCTCTCTAAAATCCTTTGATCATTTAATTATAAAGCTTTGTTTCCAAGTGATCCAAGCTCAATTCCTTAGGTGTAAGAGAAGAATACTTCCATCATCAAGTGAAGAAGTATTACACCTTAGCGTGCATAGCAATTTTTTTGCATTCATATCACATATTTGTAAATCAATCGTATATCTTGTAGTTGTGTGTAGTAGATAGATCTTGGGGATCTTTATAAGTATAGTTAGATCATGGTGATCTCACCAAGTAGTGTTAGATAGTTGTGATACAAGTAGTGTAGTGAAGTAAAGTTGTGAAGAAGTCGTGAAGTTGTGAAGAAGTCGTGAAGTCGTGAACAAGTCGTGAAGTTGTGTTGTGATAGATTGGTTCTAGCTAAGATTAGAACTCGACATTTAGCTTTGTGTCGTAAATTGGTGTAAGCAACATTATGTACGGTTTTCTCTGCCTTAAGGGAGTTTGTTGACATAGTGAAGAAAACTCACTAGTTTGTTGCTTGAGGAGTGGAGTAGGGCAAAGAGGTGCTTCGTTACCGAACCACTATAAATCCTCGCGTCGTGGTTTGATTGTTCTTACTCTTATCTCTTGTTTTACTTTATCATCTCATATACTTATATTGTTCATATTGTGCAAGCATTGAATTCACAAAAAGTCGAATCTAAGTTTTTACAAACAAACATACACCTTAAATTAAAAAGTGGTAAACTATTCAACCCCCCTTCTATTTTTCCACAATTGGTATCAAGAGCCACGTTAAACAAGATTTTTAAAATAAATTGTATTTTAAAACTTGAATCGATCTATGGAATCAGAAAAATATTTAGAAGGGCAATCTATGCAAAGACCACCACTATTTGAAAGTGATGGATTTATTTATTGGAAAAATAGATTTGAAACTTATGTGAAGTCAAAAGATCTAGATTTTTGGCATGTTATTACCGATGGTGATTTTCCTCCTATTCAATATAATCCCGAAACTAAAAAGGATGAAGTTGTATCTTTTCATAAATAAAACGATGATCTTAAAAAGAAACTTGCAAAAAATAATGAAGCTAAAATGGTAATTTATAATGCTTTGCCATGTAAAGAATACGAAATAATTTTTATGTGTCAAACCGCAAAAGAAATTTGGGATACTTTGTTAATCACTCATCAAGGTAATAACCAAGTCAAAGCAAACAAAATAGATCTCCTTGTTCAACAATATGAACAATTCATGATTTCGGAAGAGGAATCAATAGATAATGCCTTTGCTAAATTTAACACTATTATTACTAGTCTAAAAGCACTTGATGAAGGTTTTTCTAGCAAGAATTGTGTTAGGAAATTTCTTAGGGCATTACATCCAAAATGGCGCGCAAAAGTCACGGCGATTGAAGAATCAAAGAATCTAACAACTCTATTACTTGATGAACTCATTGGAAATTTGAAGGTTTATGAAGAAGTAATTAAGAAAGATTCTGAAACCGTCAAAAGCAAAAGAGAACAAAGTATATCTATTGCCTTGAAAGCTAGAAAGGAATCTAGTGATGAGGATAGCTCAACCTCCTATAGTGAAGATGAAAAATACGCCATGGCCGTAAGAGACTTCAAGAAATTCTTCAAAAGACGAGGACGATTCGTAAGACAACCATATGAAGAAAGAAAATCATTCCAAAGAAATAAAGACAACAAAAATGGCAAAGGTGAAAGAAAATGTTTTAAGTATAGAGATCCAAATCATCTCATTGGAGAATGTCCGAAACAATCAAAATTTCAAAATCAAAAGGCATTTGTTGGAGGATCTTGGAGTGATAGCGACGAAGATGAAGAGGATAAAACAAAGGAAGAAAAATGTCTAATGGCTAAAGCTTCTAATGAGGTACTTTCCGAAATCGAATACTTTAGTGACGATCAATCATCATTAGACGAAAATGACTTAGATAGTGAATATAGTAGACTATGAAAAATAGGACTAAAAGTCATGGTTAAAAATAAAACTCTAAAACAAGCTAAAATAGAATTAAAGAATGAAGCACTAAAACTAAAAGATACATTATCTAGGTTAGAAAAAAGTAAGGAAGTAAATGAAGAATGAAAATTATGTCAAGACTTAATGTTTGAAAATGAGAAGCTTAGAAAAGAAATATCTATGCTAAATCAATTTAATGATAGTAGTCACTCACTTAAGAAAATAATAAGTTCTCAAAAACCTTTCGGAGATAAATCGGGTTTAGGATTTAATTTTACCAAAGGGTCACCTAGCGAAACCAAACGAGTAAATTTTGTAAGAGCTCAAAAAGTCAAGTCGAAAGAAAAATTGATAGAATCAAACCTAAACTCAAAACCAAAATTTATACTTATAAACAATACTAAAATTCCTATTACAAGTAATGATGAGGTAAAACGTTTTTACAAACCTTCCTTAAAACCCAGAGTCGGATTTACTAAACCCACAATGAGGTCTAAAACACCTCCTCCGAGAAGAAAGGAAAACTCTCATCCTCATTCCAAAATACCTCAACCTAGGAGAGACCAAGGTAGAACAAATTACTCTAACACTAATCACACAATGTTGAATTATCCACCCCAACCAAGCTTTACTCAACGTGGAAGATGTTCACCGTGCATGTGTCCGAATCAAATGCAAAACACGTTCGGAAACAATAACTTCGAACACATGAAATGATGGGGACCAAATGGCTAAATCATCATATCTTCTGAGGTTAATCATCTACAAGCATCCTTTGGCTTTCGTCAAACAAATTGAAGAACTCATATAGGATTTCCATAAATCATCATCCTTAAAGCTTTCTACCTTAAAGATTTTAAAGTAATTTCTCTTGAAGGCTAAGGTATGTCTCACTCTCTAATTACATAAATTATAGATTGGTATATGATATACTTAGTATTAGTGATAGTTAGAAAATATGGTAGTCACTAAAAATGCCATTTGTTAGCTTTTTAGTTTTTAAGAGAATTTGTTCATTAGGAATCATTCTTTCACATGGATTATCCATGAACCACTATAAAATGGAAATCTTCTATGGCCACAAACTCACGTAGACGAAGAAAAATGAGTTAGTGGATAATAATTAACATAGAAGTAGGATTAGTTTTGCATCGAAAAAGTCTTAAACCACTATGGATGAAACAAACTTCCTTATAAATGAGGCATTAAAAGATGAAAATTAGGTAATGGCCATGCAAGAGGAACTAAACAAATTTAAAACAAATGATGTTTAGGAACTAGTCCCATATCCCATGGATATGACCATTATAGGAACAAAATGGGTATATAGAAATAAACTCAATGAAAATGGCATCGTAACTAGAAGCAAAGCTAGGTTAGTCACCCAGGGTTATAATCAACAAGAAGGAATTGATTATGACAAAACATATGCACCCGTAGCTAGACTAGAGTCTATAAGAATACTTTTAGCTTATTCTTGCACACTAGATTTTAAGTTATATCAAATGGATGTGAAGAGTGCATTCCTTAACGGTTTTATCAATAAGGAGGTTTACGTTGCACAAACTCCGGGATTCATTGAATTCGCAAAACCTAATTATATCTATAGACTTAAGAAAGCTCTTTATGGTCTAAAACAAGCCCCAAAGCTTGGTACGATCGATTAAAACCCTTTCTTATTAAACACGATTACTCCATGGGAATGGTAGATAGCACACTCTTCACAAAAAGAAAGACTCCAACCTTATTATTATCCAAATATATGTTGATGACATTATATTCGGATCAACTTGTCAAGAAATGTGTGATGACTTTGCCAAGATCATGCATGATGAGTTTGAAATGAGTATGATGGGGGAACTAAATTTTTTCTTAGGATTACAAATAAAACAATTAGATGATGGAATATTTTTTTAATCAATCAAAATATATTAAGGAAATGCTTAAGGAATTTGGACTAGAAGACTCTAAGCCAATGAAAACCCTTATGTCTACGGAAACCAAACTCACGAGAGACGAAGAAGGAGAGTACGTAGATAATACCAAATATAGAGGCATGATAGGTAGTTTATTATACTTAACGGCAAGTAGACCCGATATCATATTTAGTGTTTGCCTTTGTGCATGCTTTCAAGAGGATCCCAAAACCTCTTACCTAGAAGCGGTTAAACGTATCTTCTGATACATTAAAGGCACTACGCATTTAGGATTATGGTATCCTAAGGGATCCGGCATAGAAACAATAGTGTATGCCGATTCTGGTCATGCGAGAGATTACGTAGATTGCAAGAGCACTAGTGATGTTTGCACGTTTATGGGATGTTGCCTAACATCTTGGTTTTCGAAGAAGCAAATCGCTCTTGCCATCTCCACAACCGAAGCAGAATATGTAAGCGCTGGAAAGGCATGTCAACAAGCCCTATGGATGAAACAAGCTCTCGTAGACTATGATGTTAGGTTAGACGGCATTCCAATAATGTGTGATAACAAAGGGACAGTAAGAATCCCGTTCAACACTCACGAACAAAACACATTGAGATTCGCCATCACTTTCTTCGCGATAATATGCAAAAAGGGAATATCTCTATAGAAAAGGTCTCATCGAAAGACAACATAGCCGATATTCTAACTAAACCACTCAAACGAGAGCCATTTAACTACTTAAGTCTAGGTCTAGGAATGATGGAACAAATTGATTAGGTTTTTGGCTAAATAAAAAAATGATAATCATCAAAGAACTGTTTGTCAAAAATCTGAGAAAATTTTTCTCAACAGGTGGCGACCCCCTTAACTCATAAAGGGCGGGCCCCTTAATTTTAAGGGGACCGGACAGACTTTAAGGGGACCACCCACCTGACTGACTAAAATATTTTTTTTCTCTCTCCCTGTGTCTAGGTTTCTATTTTACCCAAAACACAAGATTAGGAAAAGTCTATAAGCAAACTTTTACAAATTCTTCTATCAAAATGCATATCTCATTATACATATATACAATAGTCCCAATCTATTATTTTCTAAAAAGTCTTTCTCACAACTAGGAGCACATGAAAATCAATTTTCATATATTGTTGAGATATGCTAAAAACATTTTTCACATATGCATAATGTTCTCTTACTTGTTGTCAAAAGTATATAATCTAATATATATTTTCGACAATCTTGGTTGAGCAAAATTAAATCAAGGAGCATTTGGATTATTTCTTAGGTTTTACATGTCTTAGTGTCGAAATAATCGCTACTCCACATTTGTCGTACTTAGGCACACACTAGTATTTGCACAAAAGTTCGGTTCGTTTTTCACTTAACCCCCTTGACAAGAAAAATTCTTTGTGCATTATATTTAGTCACTATTTTATATGCTCTTCACTCTTTTGATCTTCAATTCATATATGATTATATGCCAAAATTATGTGAAATAGTTTTATCCTACAACTTGTCATATATGTAGAATGTTGAATGCTTGCTTGCTATGTGCTAAAAAATCTTAATTGCCATAAAAGGATGGACTTGCTGCAAATTAACCACCAAAACAGAAACCCTCACACAAAATTTTGAGAAAAAATGATTTTTGGAAAATCTGGGAAATGGCAGTAGGCGGCCCCCTTAATTTTAAGGGGACCGACCCCTAATTAAGGGGACCGGCCTAGTAGATCACGGGTAAAACAGTTTTTTCATCCCTTTTTGACCAAATACCCTCTAGACTTAGCTACTGTTTCCCTAAATTCACAAACATTTATTGGAATTGATCATTTGAATGTTCATGTTTCCTAATTTAAACATTTCCTTCACTATAAATACATCCTCATCCATCATCATCACAATCATCCTCACCAATGACATCTCCTAACAAACCCACATCCAAACCATCAAGGGTTGCCAAAATGAGTGTGAAACTTTTGGAGGAAGAACCACAAACCTTTGCCAACACATCAAATGTGTCATTAGCAACTTTCACAATACAAAACCACTCACTCCTCATCATGAACCATCTCAAGAAAACAATCATCCCAATCAAGCATTACCAAATCCTTATATTGAGAACACTCCCACATCACCACAAGTTGTCTCACATCCTCCATTTCCCATCTCACCCATCAACTCACATATTGCTCACACTCATGCTCCACCTCAAAGTAACAACCAAATTTAACACACACCACCTCTATCTCCAAGTAGAGAAAGCCTAGTTGATGACATTAATCAACTACAAGACCTATCTAACCTCTTAGCCATGCATCTCACTCAACAACAAAAAAACATTCCCTCATCACCTTACTCTCCAAACTTACCACACACCCTCAACATCAACCAAGTTGATGTTGGAATATGTCCAAGTATAAATTAATATATGTCCGGATTATTTATTCGAGCCTAAGGGGACGCACGCGTTAATACGTAAAACAATTAAAGAATATATTAAATGTAATATATTTATGTGATAAGCATAACTTATGTTAAATAGTTAAAGTAAATATTTAATGAGTTATTAATATGGCATTTAGGAAAAAGAAAGAACTGGTTTTTCTTTTAAATTGGCCATAAACCCTATTAAGAGTGAGAGGGTTTTCCTTGTTAGACAAGGAATTAGCCTATAATTAGAGGTTAAAGGATTCATTGTTAAAGGGGCCTTGAAAAATATATCACTAAATCTCTTCCATATCTTTTGTTTATCGATCACCAAAACTCAAAAGGGTTTTTCGGTTCTTGTGTTGGTTCGAATCCAAACTTTTGGTGATTATTGGTTCGTAAGTTGATAGATTCAAGAGACGAATAAAGATCGTTTGTTATCCACTACTAGTACTAGCATACCTCGTCGTTTGCTACGAACGTATAGTGTGTGGAAGCTTAGAGGAATCATACTTTGATTCTTAGTGGTTACGCGTTGTATTATACACACGCGTATATAGAAGACGGTGTTTACGGTTACCTTTAAACGGTGTATCGTTTCGTGCTAAAAGGTACATATTTTCTATCTTGTTAATTATTGTATTCTACACGTGATCATTTATTCCGCTGCGTACTCGTGTTAATTAATTGTTAATTAGGTTATAAAACCCAACAAGATGGTGAGTGTTGAAGGCTCCTTCAAGGGATTTTAATTCAGCGAAGATTGAGTTAGTAGAGTCAGGGTTTAGGCTTGTGGGAAATGTTAGGGTAAGTTGTGCTTGGGTATTTTTCCGGATAGTGTATCGGAATATGATCGTGTCTTTGGGGCAGCGGCAACAGCAGCGATGTACTGGTTACTTGGGTATGTGGTTGTTTTGTGCATGGTGGTTTGACGCGCAGGCCAGGCGGGTCTACATTGATGGCGAGCGATATTACACAGGACCCGTTGGGTACCAATGCATAAGGTGTTAAGAATCTGTTCAAAGCTTGATGGGTTTACAATTCCAGTAAATCTAGCGAAACCAAATTGCTTTCCTTGTTTATTTCTTTTAGCCGCAATGTAGACATCCTCGCACTATCCGTATCGCGAGAAGAATTCCTTCATGACAATGTGGTTCCAGTTGGTTGGGAAGTAGGTAAAGTAGTACGTGATTGTGTGGTTGTTCAAGGCAGGGGTGTGGGTAGTCTGTTTAGGAGTTGGGTTTCTGGTTGTTTTTGTTGGTGGTGGTCGGAGATGGGTGGCGGTTGTGAACATTGTATGGTTGTTGCGTTTATGGTGGGAGATGGTGGTCCATGCACCGTTTGTCATGTTGTATGTGGATGTGATTATTAAATTGTGAGAGAAAAAGTCAAAAGGTCAAAAAGATCTTGTATTACTTATGATAATCCATTTGTATCCTGCGAGTAATTAACAAATAAAGAGGCCAAAATGCTTAAGTAATTAAAGTATCTTATTGTTCTTTTACAGTTACTACATGTTATTTACAAATAATCAAGACACAAAGACTCTTGAAGTATCGATTATATGATTTTGAATATTCTTTTGTTGTTTACATCTGTAATAATAAGTGTTTTGTATATGTTTTAAAAGCAATAATATGATTTTTAAGTTTTCATACTCTAAGTTGCAATATAGTTTCATGTCTAGAATTAACAACCTGATCTAGCCCTTTTGTCGTTCATCTTGTCGCCTCAACTAAGTTATAAGCAACCATGTGGCTTAGTTTTAATGATTAGAGAAGTTTCCAAGTTATTGCGCGATCTTGATTCCATCATGTTGACCTTATGCCGATTCGATGGCTTTTAACTACTTTACTTAGATTTGATGCAACAAGTCCACATCAACCAATGGCAAGAACTATCAGACTACTAACTCTCAACCTCTAAAAATTTAAAAATCATAGAGCCTGACCGAGTAACCCCCTAACACTTGATATGTTTGTTGACAAATCAGATATAATTTAATCTCTGTTGATGCCTTCAAACATGCTACAAAACAAATATTACTATATAACGCTTACATTCACACAGACACTTTGCTCTATAAATAAGTTGAAATCCATCATCTGTGTTATACTAAAATGAGTTACATTTACGCAATATTCATTTTGGTTTCGTTGGGATGTATTGTTCACTCAGAAGCTCAGCTTCGAGCTGGATTCTATTCTCACTCATGTGAGGCAGCTGAGTCTATTGTCAAAGATGAAGTTAGTAAAGCCTTCTCTCAGAACAATGGTCTTGCTGCTGGTCTCGTTAGACTCTATTTTCACGATTGTTTTGTGAGGGTAAGATTATTATGTATGAGACTTAATGCTTTCTTGCTTTTGTTTACATTCTTTTTATACAAATGGGATATTGTTTCACAGCGTTGTGATGTATCAGTCTTAATAGATTCAACTTCTTCAAACACAACGAAAAAGGATTCACCAGTAAATAATCCAAGTCTTCGCGGATTCAATGTCATTGATAATGCAAAAGCTAGACTCGAAAAAGTGTGTCCAGGAGTTGTTTCTTCTGCTGATATAGTTGCATTCGCAGCTAGAGATGGATTCCAGATAGTAAGCAAATGAATGAACACTTACTGTTAAAATTCTTATTAAAACTGAAAATAACTTCTTAAATCTTAATTCCAGAAGATCAAAACAACTATTACAAACAGATCTCAATCACAAACAAGTTAGCACTGCTACTCAGGTGTAACTCTATTATCTACTTGATGATAGTCTTACAAATTAAATCACAAGAGAGATTAAGAGTTCAAGATGATCAAATTTTACAATTTTCTAGAGAGAGATCTAAGGTTTCGTAGAGAGAGAAAAGAAATCGGAAGTGAAGAAAAGGAGAGGAGCATCCAACTTATATAGCAGCTCCAATTCTAATTACCCAACTTTAGCCCCTCAAGAATCCAGCTCTATCCATTTAGCACTCAACTTCAATATAGATGAAAAATAAGAATAAAAAAAGACATAATTAGTCCCTGTAGTTTTGTTCTAGGTTTAAGTTATATTTTAACATTCCTCCTTAACTTTAACCTGGAACACATCAATCAATCCCAGTTTTAAAACCAAGTTTTCATGCTGATTCTTATCAAGCCCTTTTGTAAAAAGGTACGCAGGTTGAACTGCAGTATTAATTTTTTGAGTTTCAATAACTCCTGATAAAAAAATTTCCCTCACAAAATGTAGATCGATTTCAAGATGTTTTGTTCTCTCATGAAAGACAGGATTAGCTGCAATTTTAAGTGCAGCTTGACTGTCACAAAAGAGTTTAACTGGTAAAACCTGATCCCATTCTACATCTCTTAAAAATGTTCAAAATCCAAGTAACTTCAGAAGTTACAGATGTCATAGCCTTATACTAAGCTTTAACTGAGGACTTAGAAAAAGTATTATGTTTCTTGCTTTTCCAAGAAACCAAAGATCCATTCAACTTAATACAAAAACCTCTTTCTTGTAACAAGACACTTAGCCAGCCAGCATCCACAAATGCTTCAAGAGAAGCTTTGGGTTGCTTGACCATGTGAATTTCTTTTCCAGGATTGCCTTTTAAGTACCTTAAAACTTTCAAGGCAATCTTAAGATGGGATCTTAGAGGCTTATGCATAAACTGACTCAAACAATGACCTGAATATGAAATATCAAGCCTTGTATGAGTAAAGTAAATCAACTTCCCAATGAGTTTTTGATACTCAGTAATATTATCCAACACCTTATCCAGATCAGTAGGTTCATTTGTTATAGACAAATTTTGCTCTAATGGAGTAGCAGAAGGTTTACAAGCTAAAAGTCCAAAGTCACTTAACAATTCTAGACAATACTTTCTTAGGGATAAACAAAGTCCTTGATCAGTCTCAAGAACCTCAATTCCTAAAAAATACTTGAGTTTACCCAAGTCCTTGATTTGAAACTGAGTTTTAAAAACTCTTTAAACTTTTGAATTTCAACAGCATTGTTTCCAGTGAAAATAATATCATCAACATACACAAGTAAAGCAACAAAATTCCTATTTTCAGATTTGGTAAAAAGAGAATAGTCACTTTTGCTTTGCTTAAAACCATTTTTAGTCAAAGTATGTGTTAACTTGGCATTTCATTGTCTAGGTGCTTGTTTTAAACCATAAAGAGATTTTTTCCACTTGCAAACCCTTTTATCATCAGGACTATAAAAACCTTCAGGCAAGTCCATATAAACAGTTTCAGACAACTCACCATTAGACTTATATTTTATCTTAAACACCCACTTTCCACCTATGGATTTTCTATTCTTAGGTATGTTAGTAATTTCCCAAGTGTCATTTCTATATAGGGCATCCATTTCCTTATTCATTGCCTCAACCCAGTGCTGATCCTTACAAGCTTCCTAATAATTTTTTGGTTCAAAAGATTTATTTAGTTCAGTGACAAAACAAAAATTTTCAAGTGAGATTAGAATATCCCACATATCTTTCAAGACCATACTTAACCTTTGAATCAACAACATACTCATTGTATGTATTTGAAAAAAAAGATGACCCCTCAGACCTTCTTAAAGGTTGAGTATCAAGATTTTGGACATGTTCTGTGTTTAAAGTATCAAGATTAGCATCCTCAGATAATGCAATATTAAGATCAGATGTTGCAGCCATCTCATCTTCACTAGCAGAACCATTGGAACCTTGAGGATGCCTCAATTCATCCTCAAAATGGTCAATTGTTGGACTGCTAAAGTGAATAGAGTTGCTACCATCATCCTGATCTTGAGCACTTAAGTCATTATCATCATAAGATGTGTCAGGACCCTCATGAACAACTTCATCAAAGAAGTTTACATGATCCAAGTCCTGGCTAGGTTTCTCCATAGAACTATGTTTAATCTTAAAAGGAAACACTTTCTCAAAAAAAATTACATCCCTTGAAAAAATAAATTGTTTTCTTTCAAGACTAAACAACTTATATCCTTTTTTAAAAGAAGAATATCTAATTAGAACACATTTTTCAGCTCTGCTGCTAAACTTATCATGATTGTTAAGGATAGTAGCAAAGCAAAAACACCCAAATACTCTTAAATGATTTAAAGAAGGTTTTTTTATTAAAGACAAGCTCATAAGGAGATTTTCCCTTCAGCACTGAACTGGGCAACCTGTTAATCAAATAACAAGTAGTAAGAACACACTCAGACCCCAAGTTAAGAAGAATTCCCCCTGAAACAGAAGGGATCTGGCAACATTAAGCAGATGCCTATGTTTCCTCTCCATAATTCCATTCTGTTGAGGAGTGTAAGAACAAGAGGTTTGATGTATTATGCCACTGTTTTCACAAAAACCATTAAATTTATGATTGATAAATTCAGTTCCATTGTCACTTCTAAAAGTCTTTATAGTTTGTTTAAATTGGTTTTAACTAAATTAAGCACAAACACAATCAAACGCTTCTTTTTTAGTCTTAAGCAAATAAACCCAAACAGCCCTGGTGAAGTCGTCAACAATGGCCAAGAAATACCTATGACCTTCCTTACTAACAACCTTGTAAGGCCCCCAAAGGTCAAGATGCACAAGCTCACCAAGAACAGTGGACTTGTGCTCACTCAAAGGAAAGGGTTCTCTAGTTTGTTTAGCCTTTTGACAAATATCACAAGGTATAGTATCAGTATTATTATTTTTAAGGAACACATCATTTTTTAGAACAATTAAGACATGGTGAGAGGGATGACCAAGTCTTTTATGCCAATTGAGTTTGGTATTATTAGAGGAAATAACTCCACTATTAAACACATTACCTTCCATACTATCGAAATAATACAATCCATTAACTTGTTTACCAATCTCCATTATTTTCACATCCATTAAATCCTAAGACATGAGAAAACATTTTGATTCATCAAAACCAATAATAAATTTGTTGTCTCTAACCACCTTATGAACAGAAACAAGAGTGACAAAATACTCAGGAACAACTAAAACATCATATAAAGTTAAAAAATTAGTTAGTATGAGATTTTCTACCTTAGTAATCAAAGCTTCTGTTCCATTAGGATGAGAAACTTTAATCCTACGATAGGAAAAACAACACCTTTTACTATATATATAAATATAAATATAAATATAAATATAAATATATATAATATAAGAATTATCTCAAAGAATCAATAATAGAGAGATTAAGAATTTCGTAAGGCTTTTTGAAAGGATAATCACTTTTGACCAAAGTAAAAACCTAAAAACCTTCTCGGGTCGTGTCCCGACGAGGTGTGAATGGAAAATCCAGGTAACGTGTGTGGAATAATGCTTGAATAATCACAAATTTGATTAGGTTTTCTATTTCTATAAATAAAATACACAAACAAGTAAATGAAAACTAAAAACGAAAGCAATTAAAGCCTAAACACGAAAAACGTTAACGGGATTCAAATCCCGTTCTTTAAAAAACTAAATTCTACAAATTTAACCCTACGAAAGCAAAATTAATTTTTATAAGTCCTAAATGATAAAAGAAAATTTTTAAAAAAAGAATTATATTTTTTTGACTTTTATATTTTTTATTATGAATTAAAAACAGATTTAATCTAAAAAATTAATAAAAAATACTAAACTAATTTGGAAAATTCTGAAAATTTGGTGAAAAATACTTTGCATTATGCTAAACCTAAGAAAAATAAGACAGGGTAAACAACTTATAAGAATAAGCTGTTATTAAGCTAAAAAGAGCTTATAGCTTGAAGGGCCAAAATGTGGTTAAGTATCTAAGTTGTGCAAGTTAAAACGAAAAAAGACCCAAGGGCACGAGTGGTGGTGTGTGTTGTGTTAAATATGTTGGTTGAGTGAGGTTAAGGTCTGGGGTTCGAGCCTTGCTCACCCATGATTTCCCTCAACTCCTAACATATTTTTTTTTGCAAAAAAATTTTAAACAACTTTTTAGATAAGCTAAAAATAAGGACTTTCTGTAA
>BQNB010171504.1:0-13558 GCA_026074375.1 Tanacetum coccineum | reverse complement strand
TATGATTATGACTGTTGTACCCTTGAAGTAATACCCCAGATTAGCTTCCGCTGCTATATGTAAAAATGGGGGTGTTACAGGGTGCAACCCTGAATAACGGTGTTTATGCTTACTAGGTTTTCGTTAGCCATTTCATTATTGTAAAAGGTATCTGTTGTAATGGGTGGAATATTTAGCAGAGAGGCAAGAGATATGGATACAAAGCTTTTATCAACTCTAGAATCAAATAATACTCTAGCTAGATGTTGGTTTAGAAGGAACATACCCGTGACTACGTTCGGGTCTTGGTGAGCATTCCTATCCCTCAACATGTAGGCTCTTCCCTGGGCATTGTTGTTGGTGGTCTTTCGGCACTGATTTGCATAATGCCCTTTCTCTCCACAAGCATGACAAGTAACTGTCACTAGTAGCAGATTACTTCCAGTGGCTGGCCCTTTGTTTCTGCAGTTCTTAGTCAGATGGCCCACCTTGTTACAAGTATTACACTTAACAGTGCAAGGTCATGTATGATGCAGAGTGCATTTCTTACACATGGAACAGTTTCCAATATACCCATTGTTTTCAGTTGGAGTGACAACATAAGACCTGAAGGTTTCATGTCTTCTGATCTGTTGTGGTTGGTGATTATTGTAGTGGTTGATGGTGTTAGTGTTACGGTAGTTGTTGTTGTTGTTGAAAGTTCTTCTGTCGTCAAACTTTTGTTTGTGATCACTTGATACTTGCACCGGAGTGTGCTTTGTTACCTGATCCATTAGCCTCTGGGCTATGTTAATGGATTCCTCTAGAGTTTGAGGTTTAGAGGCGATAACATTCCCTTCAATACTTCGAGGCAATCCCCCGATGAAAACTTCCATCATTTTCTTAGAATTTGGCTCCATAGTAGGACATAAGGTTTCCAATTCCTGGAATCTTCTTACATATGCCTTGAGATCATTCCTCTTCACAGTCAGATGGTAAAATTCATCTTCCATCTTCTGGACCTCAGTTCGGGGACAATACGTCTTTATTAACAGCTTCTTGAATTCAACCCAGGTAATCTTGTAAGCTTCTTCTATCCGAATAGGTTGGGCAAAAGAATTCCACCAGGATAGAGCTTCTTCAGTTAAAGTACCAGTAACAAACTTTACCTTGCAGTCTTCGGTACAGTTGCTACAGGAAAACACTGATTCAGTTCTCTCAAACTAGCGGATAAGTCCAACAGCGCCTTCTGTACCTTTGAAATTGATAGGTTGGCAGCTCATGAACTCTTTGTAGCTACACTTTCTTGCTACAAGAGCTTTTCTTTCTCCGGTGTTCCTATTGGTATTGTCAGCATTTGCCATCATTGCATCTTGTGCTTCCAGAGCTATGGCAACACTGTCAGCAACTAGTTTCCTGATGGCAGCCTGAGTCATGGCTAGTGCTTCAGATGTTGATGTCCTTTTGGGAGGCATTTTATCAACATAAGACAACACGTAATATGAATGATATCACAATTATTTCCTTAAAATGCGTAAGGTTAAAAATAAACATTGTCACAATAGTGATTTCATAGATAATTCATAGATAATTCATATCAAATAAGTATCTATGATTTATTTAGAAGTCATGGTATGATTCATAATGATGAAGACAGAGATGAAATATAGGACACAGGATGAATATGAAACGGGATCACCATTATATTATATCATGAATGACTTGCCTTTGTACTGTATATAGTCAAAATTTGACAAGTGTTGTTATTTATACCACACATCCCATAGCTAGGTTCTATCAAAAGCTATAACTAGTATCTAATTTAGTAGTCCGATGATCCTTCCTGGCTGTTCTTGTGTTCATAGATTGCATTCAGAAGACTTTCCTTGTCTGCTTGGTGACAGACTTAGATTTATTTGATGATTTGATCTAGATTAGCAATCCTGAAGCGAGCCAGAGCAGTCTTGCTATTATTTCCCATTTGCTTCCTTTGAAGTTTAGCAATTTGAGTACAAGACTCTCGGAGTTCAAAATCTTGTTGTATGATCACCCGACCATTCCCGAGACCTTCTATTTTTTATTCTATGTGCTCAATGTGGTCGAGAGAGAGTTCATCTAGGTGATTCAAAATTTCCTTAATTTGCTCCTCGTGACGTTCCAGACTTGTCTTACGAGAGCTTTCTCCTATCTCAAATTCTTGAGGTAGGGCAGAAGTAGAGGAGGATGATTGGTCACGACCTCGTTTCTTAAGTGGCAATAATTCCTCAGGAAGAAAGAATTATTGAGGATTAAACATTAGAGATAGCATTAAAGATGGAGGCACGATAGTTGGTGGTAGAATAGGTGATTTTTTAGCATAGTATGCATGCATGACCTTCATATAGGGGTCATCATGAAAAAGTGAAAGAGTTGGTGAAGCTATTGGAACTAAACCAAATGAGTTATTTAAAGAGCTAGAATAAGTTTTTCCTAGTGAAGCTGGGACATAGTCTGGGGAAGCCGGGATATAGTCTGAAAAGTTAGAGGAAAACGAATCCTTAATATTTGAAGTAGGGTGGCTGGGAGAAGACATCGCTCTGTTAACAACCCAGTGGTAAATAACATAAGTTATTTATAAAATAGTATAATAGTTATGTACTTTACATAGTATTTCGAAAGATGTAGTGGCACGGAGGACTTTCTTGGATGGAAAAAGAAAAGTAGTTATAGTTAAGGTTTCAACCTTGTTCTCTATAACCTTGGCTCTTGATACCAATCTATAACACCCCCATTTTTGACATATAGCAGTGGAAGCTAATCTGGGGTATTATTTCATAGTACAACAGTCATAATCATAGAAAACGACTCAAAAGAGACATTTTTAAAAGATAAGTTATCATTCATTATTTCATCAGAGTTTTTACAAACAGAGGTCCCAAAATCTACATGAAAACATAAAGTTTGAATGATAACAGTTTAGCCATCTTCAAGTCTGTGCCACTCCGTGCCATAAGGTGTTCAATTACCTGAGATAAACATGCTAAAAAGTCAACACAAAGGTTGAGTGATATTCATAGGTTTATGGTAAATAGTTTGAATACAAGTTCAATAGTGGGTTACGTTGTTATACACCCATAAGTGTAATAATTTCAATGAGTATAATTATTATGGAAAACAATATTAGTGCCCAAAGCACATTCACCGAGACCTTGAGATAATCAATAATCACAATAAATTGCCCCAACGGGTGCCTTTGCCAAACACCCATATAGTGTTTCAAATGAAGTGCGTTTGGTTACCAGAAAGTATAGGTACACCAACGGGGAAGCTCAGTCCCAAATAGATCTATTCACAGCATTCGCGCTTACTCCGAAAAGTAATTAACGGTTCATGATAGTGGGGTCTTAATGGCAAAAGTAAGGACTTAGGCAATAATATATCAGGATAGCATACAGTTGGAAAAATACTCGTATTCATGGTTTATAGCATGTATCCCCCTCGCGGGTTTATGAAAACATTAGAAGATTTAAAATGCGAGGCTATGAACTCACCTTAACAGGGGAAATCTGATTGATGGCAAAAGTATATAAAGTGAAAGTAACGGCTTCGTCACGCAACCTGGGGTAATATGTCAAGTCTTAGTGTGATGGTTTATGTTTCAAAACTTTATAAAGTTTAACGTATTACTTTGATTTATTAATTTATGGAAATATTGTATCACTGTTCGGGCCATCATAATTCAGAGGTCATGTAGTAAACGTTTGAGGAGCCAGGACACTTTAAATCGTAAATCCAGCAAACTCGTCAAAACGTATACCCAAATGAAACTCCTTACATGAAGCTCCCTAGTAACGTGATACGATAAGATTTTAAGTTTCTTCAAAAGTTAGTCGATGATAAATTACGTTAAATATATAACGTAATTGTTTTATAATGCGCCGATCGATGATTAATAACGATTAATGTGTCGGGTTTTAATAAAATCGAGTTTTATAATATTAATATATATTTTTATAATTTATATAAAAATATTATATTTTATATTTTCAAGTTTGCAAAAATGGCAATATATACCCTTGGTTTATAAACTTTTACAAGTTTAGTCCTTTATATATAAAGTATATATAATTTAAACCTTTAACTTTAGAACTTGGCAAGATAGGTCCTTATAGTTATAACTTTGGAATAATAACATTTTCAGCCCCTTTAGTTATAAATTTCATAAAGTTACGATATATACCCCTTGCATGAAAATAATTTACCAATCAAGTCCAAAAAGCCATGCAAGCTTATTTTAGGGTTCCAAATGATATTTGCAGGTTATAGCTTATTAGAATAAGCTACAATAAGTTGTTCTAACGTAACAAAAGTTTAGAAAAAGGATTCATTAGTTAGAAAATCAAAACGTGTCGTTTTTAAGGTTTTAATCAAAAACGCATGGGTTTGAGGATTCAAGGCTTTAACAAGAGTTCATATATGATCTTAAGAGTATTATGAACATTCTAATACAGATTATAAGATTATTGAACAAGATTTTGAGCTTACTTGAGTTAAAATGGGTCGAAATGGGGTTTTTGGGTTCGTACGCCTAGTAACAACTTCAAGGGTTCTTTTCTCTTGATTCTTGGCTTCTATTCTAAGCTTAGGGACTTCACTTGATCCTTCTTGGTCTGATTTAAGACTCCATTGTTGTATTTGATGAGTTTTGAGGTGTTTTTGAATGGTTGCTTGGATTCGGCTATATATAGGGGTGAAACAAGCCTTAGTGCCCAAGTTTACTTGATGTAATAGATCTAGGGCTGTAGATAGATGACTAAGGTAGGTCTAGTGATAAGTAAGGTGGGCTAGTAAACTAGGAATGCAAGGTGTAAGGGTTTTGAAGGGGTTCGGGTACAAAGGAGTACAAGTAGGTAACAAAGCAAGACTTGGTGCTTAAGGGTGGTGATAGAGGTGATTGTAAGCTGCTTGGTGACATAGTGTTGATGTCATGGAGGTGGTTATGGAGTTAGGGTGCTAGCTTGGTTTAAAAATTGGTCAAAATGAAAGAAAAAGGGGTGACAGGTTAGTTTGATTTCGGGTTAAGGTTTTAGGGTTTTAATATATGTTAGGGTTAGGGTTTAAGATAGTTTAGGGTTTAGGATTAGTGTTAGGATTAAGGTTTAGGGTTTAGGATTAAGGTTTAGGGCTTAGTTTTAAGGTTTAGGGTTTAGTTTTAGGTTTAAAGTAAAATTAGGGTTTTAGGGTTTCATTTAGGGTTTAGGGTTTTAAATTAGGGTTTTAGGATGATTTAAGGATTAGGTTTAGGGTTCAGAAGTCATGCATTAAGTGCTTGTCATTGTGCTAAGTGTGGTAAATTTTTAAACATGTTTAGATGCTTAAATGGACCTAATTTGGTTTTTTAAGCATGAATTGCTTGTACATTGTGCTTTAGAATGATCCCTAAAAATCTATCCCTTCTCTCCCTTCTTTGCTCGATCGAACCAAACAAAACCTTTAGGGTTTTCGTTTTCCTTGTTCGACCAAAACCAAACAACCCTTAAAGGTTTTTGGTGTTGATTGATTCAAGAGTCAAAGGCGTTTGGTTTGCTTTATCACTACTAGAACTATCATACTTAATTGTTTAATATGAACGTATTGTGTGTGTTGAAGTAGAGAGATCTACCTTTAGATCTTGGGTGGTTTTAGCATGGTATTAATTATTATACACACATGTATATTCGAGACGATGATTCATTAATTGCTAAAAGTGTTAGTGCAAATATTATGGTATTTAATCTACACTTTCTTGTTTGTTTTGATAATGACAAAATTATAACTTGGAATACATAAAGTCAAGTGTACAAGTTACTCGTAATCATATTTTGTCTCAACATACATCAACATCTTTCGACGTCTCGAGTCCTCGTATGTTACAACACAAGTTCGTATATGTTTGTTATGTTGCATTATGATCAAACCTTATTTCACATTTTGCATTTATAAGTATTTTCATACAAACATTTTAGTAAGTATACAATAGTTAACTTGCACACTTTATGTTATAAAATATACAAAGTTAACTAAAGAAGAATAAAAATAGAAAATGATTTTTACTAAACATTACAAAAGAATTTTTGGATCTGATGAACAGTGTAGCCGGTTCTATGGGAGCATCGCCGGTTCCCTTTGATTTACAAGCCAGTTCCCTTGGTGAACAGTAGCCGTTCTATTCAGTTTTTTCCTATAAATAGAGGAGCCTTTTTCAATCCGTTTCATCACTTCCAACACATATTTTCTACCATTTTCACTCATTTATATCTGTAATAATGCATCTATAAACACCATGATCATAATGTTTCTAACATTTATTTTGTTGTAAGCATAAATGTATGATGATCCACCAAAGCAAGCCTTAGAAGATCTTGCCATTTCCATCCACCACAAAGCATATAGATATGAAGATCTACAAGATTAGAGATCTCATCATCTTCATCTATTTTAAGGCTTCCATCAATGGAAGTACATTTAGATTAGTTATTCATATCCATTAGACGCATTTTCTTAGATCCTCATTGTAATCACATCATTATCTTGTATCATCAATTAGATTAGATGGCTTATGTGGTAGTGCCATATAACACAAGGTTTGTTATGTTGGGCCATAAAATATAACAGCTTTGGGTTGGTTCTACCTAGTGTGTAAGAACTTGGTATTTAGCTTTATACTAGATAGAGTGTAAGCGACGATGGTTGGTTCTACCCGGTGTGTAAGAACTCGGTATTTAGATTTTTACCAGAAAAAGTGTAAGCGACTTTGTGTAAGGTTTTCTCCGTCGAAAAGGGAGCGTGTTGATCTAGCGAAGTAACTCTCGAGTTGGGTATTCGGGGAGTGGAGTAGGGCGGAGAGGAGCTCCGTGACCAAACCACTATAAATCATCGTGTTCGGTTTGCTTTCTCGTTTACATATCGTTATCTCCTTACTTTATAATTATGCTTGTGTCATTGCTTGATGTTTATGCTTGTGTTATGACAACTTGTTTATTCTATGATATAGCCGTAGACTATAATCGATACTTTTCATAATATGTCGTGTTTGTTCGGCCATTTGATACAAAAGTTTTAAATTTAATAAAAAGTATCAACCCCACCCTTCTACGTTTTCCACAATTGGTATCATAGCCATGTGGCTCTCGTTTTAAAAAAATGTTTTCAAAACCCAGTACGATCCAGGTATCAAATTATCCGAAAAGCGGGACTTACTGTGAAAAGTATGTCGATGTTTTAGAAGCCTTGATTCTTGAATATCTTTGTTAAACAAGCTTGAATAATGATCAAATTTTGGTATATAAGTCTACCTCAAAGCCTACCAAGTGTTAAACCTTTTCGTCGGGTCGAAATATGCGTTTTTTGAAAAATCGACCAGACCGGCGTTCTGTTCGTTAACAAAGCCGGTTCCATTTGGCAAAGGAACCAGCAGACTTTTCCACAATTGGTATCAGAGCCAGGTGGCTCTAGTTTTCAAAACAAATGGTTTTCAAAACCGAGTACGATCCATGTGTCAAATTATCCAAAAAGCATGACTTAATATGAAAACTATGTCGATGTTTCATTCTTAGAAGCCTTGATTCTTGAATTAGTTTTGTTATACAAGCTTGAATAATGATCAAAATTTATTATATAAGTCTACCTCAAAGCCTACCAAGTGATAAACCTTTTCGTCAGGTCAAAATATACGTTTTTTGGAAAAATTGATCAGACCAGCGGTTCAGTTCGTTAACAAAGTCGGTTCCATTTGGCAAAGGAACCGGCGGACCCGGTTCCACAGTAGGTTTTATAAATTTTTGATCAACTTTGAAAGGTCATAAAAACTTAATCATAAATCCGTACGAGTCGTGCCACAAACCATTTCGAAGAGAATTGAGTCTAGTTTCTAATTAAAGGGTTAGAGGATCTGATTAAGAGTTTAAGTAAGTCAAAATTTCAAAGTGCCCAAAATTTCAAGTTTCGTATTAACATAAAAACTCAAACTTTTATGTCGGGCTATTTTAGTTGGTATCCTTTGAACATTGATACATCCCTCTTTAAAACTAAAGTATTTTGGTCACTAATCAAGCTTGGTATACATCATCATACTCAATGCAAGGCGAAAAGAATTTTTCGTATGATACGTTATATGACTAGTCATTCTAGTTTGCATTGCTTATGTATATTGCTTATATGCTTATTCCTCATTGCATTTGAGCTTGCTTATTTGTGAAACATAAAAGTCAACCTTGTCTTGTGTGATCCTTCACTTGTATGTCAATTTAGATTCTTAAAGGAAATAATACGATTTCAAAAGGGGTGTTTGCGTTAACTCCTAATCTTGTCAAAATGCTTTTTCAGAAAATATTTTGGTAACTCATACTAGTAGAGTTAATGACTTAATGTGTGATTCTCTATATGACTACTTGTTTGCCTTGTTTACATCTTATATTTGTGTCTTGCTTGATTATGGATCATTAGCGTCTTGTTTGGGATTTTTGCTCATTAGTTTGTCGTTTTCATGTATTCGTAGAATGGGGTTTGTTGGGACTTAAAAGACTTTAAGGATTCTCAGAGTTACTACTGCTCAGGTACATAATGGAAATTATGCTAAGTAGTTAGTACTGGTAGTGTAAAGTTACCACTGCTAGTTACTACTGTTAGTATAATTTAGTATTGATAGTATAAAGTTACTGCTGTTAGTTAAAGTTAACACTGCTCAGAGTTGAAGACTGAAATATAAGCTAAGTAGTTAGTGCTGCTAGGTTACTAACAGGAAGTACTTAGTGTTATACTGGTAGATGGAACGTTGCCACTTAAAGAGTTAAATTCATGCGAAGGTGAGGCTTTTATCAACTAGGTTTCCAATGTACTTTGCAATAAGTTACGTTCCTTAGCTTTAACTCTGTCATCAAAATTTTTATCGATGCAGATTCTCATAATTTCGTGATTCTAACTCATAAAAAAGGTAAGTATATTGAAGGAAATCTCCTAGTTCTCTTGGTTATAATCCAATTAAAAGGATAAGTCTGTTACGTTCTAAGTTCTTACAATCCATATTTATCGTGACTACAAGGAGTAAGAGTCGGTCTCTCGGCTAAGGGTATGGTGTTTCTATATGCTAAGGTTTAAGAAAAATCTGCTTAGTTATAACGCTTACGAATACGAATACACGTGACTGACACGACTTACGAATGCGCACGCAAAATATTATTAAAACACGAGTACAATATAATCCCGTTGACAATGTAGAGAAAAGAAAGAAAATAGAGATGGAAAGTAAGGGCAAATTGACAAACTTTTATGGTGACTACTCCCAGCATAGCATGGTCCTTCTTGAATTATACATAGGTGATCAGGCTATGTATAATTAAGGACTAACGATGCAATGGTTTATGGTCGTTCAAAACTAGTTGTTCTGTTTCTCAAAGTTTACTTGGTATACAAATATGGTTTATAAGATAGGAAAGAGTGTAAAAACAAAGAGACAAGATAGTTTATATAGCGACACAAGAGATTTTGTAAATTGGTTAATAGCTCAAGAGGTGATATCAAAATAGTTTACGAGAAAGTCACTTGATGGTTTATAACGTAACAGTAAGGGGGTTCATAATATGGTATCAAATAGTTTACGAGTTGACAACCCAAAAATTTATAAAGTGACAACGTAATAGTTTATAGAAGACACGAAGTAGTTCATAAGATGATGACGACATAGTTTATAATTTGACAGTGAAATAGTTTTTAAAACGACAACAAAATAATTCATGAGGTGACAATGAAACGGTTTCTAAAATGACTGCAAGTAGTTTATAATAGGGTAACAAAAGAGTTTATAAATAACCATAGAATAGGTTATAAGATGGAAATAATTTAGTTCATTAAATGATAGCCAGATAAGTTACGAGGTAATAGTAAGATAATTATAAGATGTTAACAAAACGGTTTATAGGATGATACCAAAATAGTTTATAAGGTGTTAGCGAAATGGTTCATAAAATGATGGCAAAAGAGTTTATAAATGATGACAAAATAGGTTAAAAGATGAAACAAGTTAGTTTGTAAAATGATTACAAAAATATTTTATGAGATAATAGTAGAATAGTTTATAGAATAATGACAAAAATAGTTTTATAGGTTGACAATGAAATAGTTTGATAGGATGATATCAGAATAATTGGATAACCAATGCGAAATGGTTTATAAGACGATAGTTAAGTGATTAATGAGTTGTTTAGCAAAACGGTTTGTAGAGTGACGGGAGAAAATAAAAATATAGTTTATGAACGACAGTAACTCTGTTCATTAGACGGTGCTAGTATAGTTTATACGATAACATCCAAATAGTTTATACTAGTAAAACGGTTTATAAAATAATAGTGAAATGGGTTATAAGACGGTAATAGATTTGAGGAGTACCTTGCATAAATTATTAGAGAATTGAAGTAATGTATTTTTGGTACGTTTTTAGTCATTTAAGTCCGTTTTTAATGGAACAAGGTATGTGTAATTAAGCACATACCAGAGTACTAGTGTAAATCTCTTAGGGATTACAGTCCAAGTCTACTTAGGTTTCACTAGACAAGGTAGGAAAATCTCTCTTTAATCATTAGCATTATCTTTGACGGCGTTAGAGTTCCCATGAGTTTTTACCTCCTAAATACAGTTCGCACGGTTCAGATTTGGATAATCACTCTTGAAATGTCCCCATTTTCCACACTCATAATAGGTACCTTAGGTCTCTAATTCGCCACTGAGGTCTCTAAGTCGTTATTGAAAAGGGTCTTTTACAATCTCTAGTCATATGTCCAACTCTCTTGTATTTGTTACACTTCATAGTGCATGGCCCAGTGTGGTGCAACTTATGTTTGTTGTAGAATGGTAACTTTCCTACATATCAAATTTTGTTATTTGGTCTAGTAATGTAAGCTCTCACGACCTTTTTTTCGTTCATTTTGTTGTTGGCATTCCTTACCACCTAGGTTTCCTAACGTACGACCTGATCCATTTAGTCATGAGCCATGTGGATTCTTGCCTCATAGACAGCAATAGCTTTAATAGCATTAGTAATTCATTGGGTTATAATACACTCGATCCTCGTGGAACTTATTCTTTGTCTTGTTGTCGATATTTACTTTAAAACCGAACGGAGTAAAGGAGATAAAATAAGTTGAATTTCAAAAGTCATGTTTCTAAAAAAATGGAATGTTATGAGGTGATGGCTTAAAGTTGTGTGCGAATTAATCGACATGTTCCTAGAAGTTACAAGAAGTAAGAAAAAATTTAAGACGTAACGAGATGACGTAGGTGTTTCAACAGTTTAGGGTGGGTGCTCAAAGTCGTCTTCAAAGTCGAATGGTAAGATAACTAGTAGGGTCGGCAGACTGTAACGGGTTTCAAAGTTATGCAAAACGATATAATGTAAAGTCGTGAAAAGTTCCATCGTATTACTCATGATGTTTTAGAATAAACAAGATCATTGTGTCACTCATAATGTATTAGGAAGATTTAGGGACCATTGTGTCACTTTCAATGTCTTTGAAAACTTTAGTATTTATATAGACAACTTCTATACAAACAGGTGGGTAAATATACGTAAGTAAAACGTAACCGAAGAGAAAAGATGAACGCAAGACAAACGTAAGCTCATAGCAAAATAGAGCTCAAGGGCAAAAATAAACGCAAAGCAACATAAACGCAGGGAAAGATAAACGCAGGGCAGAGGTAAACCCATATCATATCAGGCTCAAGGAAAATTGATACTCATGTATACGCCATAGCAAAAGCACGTATAAAGCACACATAAAAGCACGTAAGGATCACATGCTGGTTATAGAACAGACCTAGATATTCTACCTGGTTCTCTATAACATTTGCTCTGAATACCAATCTGTCACACCCCCAAACGGGGTTTGGACGAAATACGTGTTCGGGGACGTGACATCATAATAATTCCAAACACAAGGCAAGGGAACGACTACTAATGGACATTTTAAAAATCATAACTCATTGTATTTATTAAAAATGGATATGTCTTACAAGATTTTAAATGATATTAAACATTGCAGAAGCGTAATTTAGTTTTCAAAAGACAACGAGTATGAATGCTATGAAAAATCTTAAAGGATGATATCATATTGCACGTAGACTCCACATAGCACATCAGATAAGTCCAAAGCTAATCACCTGAAAGACGTGCTTAAAACGTCAACATAAAGTTGGTGAATTCATAAGTTTATTCAAACGTAATTAGTGTGGACCACAAGTTTCCAAAACGTATGCGACAGTTATAACAAATACAACTTCACATAAAAAAAGTATTTACGTTGCACTAATGTTATGACACTGAGGCTAATAGGGAGAGGTAGCATGTACATTGCTATATAAAATAATGCCCTAGTAGGTGTCCGACCAAAGACAACCCAAACGTAAATCGACATGACATATATCTGTTTGTTCTTGGCAAACGTGAACTAGTAAGTGCTTCTTACCCGGATAGGGATAATTAGTACCAATAGATCTATTTATTCACTCGCGCTTACATAATCAATCAAATCGGCTAGAGATAACTAACGGTTCATGATAATTCAGGAAATAGTGGTCTTAACGCTTAACTTAGGCAGCACGTAAACAGGGAAATCTCACGTAAAGTACTTGTGTCCAGTTTTAAAAGCAAGCAATGTTTCTCACCCTAAAGTTATAAAACATTTATTCAAAACGAGTAAAAGTGTGAGGCTATGAACTCACCTTAAGCGAGCTGTAGATCAAAAGAAATCAATCAAGTGAAGACGAATCACACGGTCCTAGCGACAAACTAGCATATAGTTGTCGTTTAAGAATGATGTACAACGAATAACGCTTAACGCAAGAGTTGATCATCCGAGCATGAGTAGACGTGGCGTATCCTTTTCAAAACGTACTTTCGAAAGTTATAGGTTTTGACAAGTCTCAATATTTTGACACATCTTCAAAAATATTTCGTCTTTTAGTGTATTTCGTCTTTTACTATATTTCGTCTTTTAGTGTATTTTGTCTTTTAGTGTATTTTGTCTTTTAGTGTATTTCATCTTTTAGTGACCCGACACACCAAAGTTGACTCAATAATCATAAATGTTGACCTAAACTCGACACTTAACGTTATTCTATATTTTATCATAAGTTTGATAATAAAAGTATATTTTTCGACGCATTATAAAGTTTATAAATTTTCGGCATGCCTTTCTAAAAATATCGACTTTCCATTTGTATTCATCTCGACTCGTGAAAATATCCATTTTATGAAAGTACATCTTTTATTGACTCAAAAGAATATCCAATCTATTTTCGACAACACCGCAAATATTTCAACAAATTTATTCTAAACCTAAACCTCTTCGACTTTCAATTTATGTTTCCAACAAAACAAACATCTAACTTAATCTCTTTGCCAACAATATTCAAGCTCGCTATACGATAAATCTCAATAAATAACATAGCCGTAATAATAACAATATATATATATATATATATATATATATATATATATATCAAAACAGTCACAACAAACTTTTATACGCAAAAGTACAACTACTTTTTATGTTCTTCCATTTATAGATAAAAAGATTAAACTTTGAGACTT
>BQNB010171503.1:2067-13558 GCA_026074375.1 Tanacetum coccineum | reverse complement strand
ATATAAAATTAATTAAATAAATAGAAGAACTAGTCTTCACGTCCATTTCATGCACTAGAAATGAAAATTTACATTTTAGTCCTGGACTTTTAAAGATGGATACAAATAAATATTGTAGATTTTTAAGGTAACACTTTTGGCCTTTGGCCATTTTAAAGCTCTCCAAAACTAGTCAGAAATTATGGTCTAGTTATTTTTTCTTTAACGTAATTATGTTTATAAAATGTACGTCTCAAATGTTATAATCCATATAAAAATTTATTTGCATTTATTCGCGTAATATTTATAAATCCTAAGATGCGACTTTATTTTGCTTCTAAAATACATTTTATGTGATACTGTATCTGTTATAGTAGTCATATATTTTAGAAATCTTGTGGTCCACACTACTTTGTCGAGCATTACTGGTTATTAAACATTTTTTCATTATACTGCGGTGAAGCAGTAGACATTATTCTCTTTTGAATTCAACATTTACATTTACAAAAATCTATGAACTCACCAACTTTATGTTGACATTTTTAAGCATGTTTTCTCAGGTGAATTAGATGCTTGGATTATTTGATGTGCATTGGAGTCTAAATTGACAAGATTTCATTCATGGATTTCTACTTACATACAAATGATCAAACCTCATTGTATTGTTTTCAAGCTTTTTGTGGTGATGCAATTATGGGACAAATTTTATATCAATTTCAAAAAAAATCAACGAGATTATTTTTTCAAACGACACATTTAGAGGTCGTTCTCTTGTATCCTGTGCTGTTGTATTATGAAGTAACGCTCCCGGACATATTTCCGCTGCGACTTATTTTTTGAGGTCTTACAATAACCAAGCTAGCATAAACAAACATAATCGATTAAGCTAAATGATCAAAAAGATATATAAGACGAATAAGCTTGCTAAGTGACATGAAAAGATCCGCAAGTGTGAATTAAAGTTTTTAGTGACGAATTACTACCCGTAAAAAGATTATTTTCTCACAACTTGGTTTATATTGAAAACAATTTCTTATAAAGGTATTAATTACTAGATTTGATGTTTGATTATTTCTCCAGATTTTGCCCTTTGAAATAATCAAGTAAAAAATCTAAATAATCCGAAAACAATTAATCAATAATCCCTTTTTAACTTCACACTTATTTCACTAATCACAATCACTTAACAAGCATAAATAAACTACTCACTAAGCATATTAATTAAGCTAGCAATAACAATCAAATTAACAATCATAAATATTTTTAAACTAAATAATAAACTACAACTACTAATGAGAGAAAAAGAAAAGAAAAGAAAGTAGAACCTGATTTAAGAAAATGGAGACGAATTTAAACCACCCTATCTTTTAAACTTAATTAACCACTAAAGTTTATAACTTGATTAGTTTCTAAATAACTAATTAGCTAATAAAGTTTTGAGCTTTATTTACTAATTAGCTAAGTAAAATCTTAAAAATTTAGTAGTAAAATAAGCTTATAAGACCCATAAGCTCCTCGCCTAAGTGTTGGATCATTTCATCAACATTAAAACAATCAAAGTTAAGATGAACAAGATAATAATACGCTACTAATCAATCTGAAGACAATAAGCTAATAAAAATGAAAACATTAGATCTAAATCCACCCAAAACCAAGGTGTTTACTCCAAAAAGCGAACGAGAATCGGGTATGTTTAAGGACTAGATCTAAGAAATAAGCTAATAAGCTAACAAAAAGAAACAAACTTTAAAGTAGAAATAAGCTAAAACGACAAGATCTATTATTTTTAGATCTAATCCACCCAAAACTAAGGTGTTCAATCAAATGAACGGGAGACGGGTTTATTTAAAGATTGGATCTAAAAACAATAAGCTAGAAAAATAAGCAATCGAAAATAAGCTAAAATAAGCTTACTCGAAAAGCTTTAAATCGAAAACAATATAAAGTAAGCTAGTCTAAATAAGCTATGGAAGTAGCTTATTAGAATATAAGCTTAAGAGATCAGATCCAAAAATAAGCTATAAGAGAGCTTATTTGGAGATAAGCAAAAGAGAAGGAGTATAAGAATAAGCATAAAAAAATAAGCAAAAAGTAAATAAGAATGAATAAAAACCAACCTTAATAAAAAAGCATCTTCATTCATAAAAATAAGCCAATACAATAAGATCCAATAAGCTTTTACAATAAGCTATATAAGCTACCACTATTCTACTCATAAATCTAATCTACTCCTAACTATGAAAAAACTTGGAAAGAAAGAAAGATAAGAATGATGAAATGAGAAGATATTAAGGGGTATATAATTAGGAAACTTATATTTTTCACCCCTCAATAATTACAATTTTAGCCTAAACTATTACAAGTTGGCAGAAACAGCCCCTAAGATCTTTCTAGGTGTGAACAGCTGGATTGGCCACGCGGCGGGTTCCAATTGGCTGTTGTAGCTGGGGCGCTTGTGTGGCGGGTGACGTGGCAAACTAGCATAATATCAAAAATTGTACTTTCTTGCAATCGAACTCAGGACCTCTTGCACAACATACTAGCGCCCAACCACTGTGCTACCACAACTCTTGTGTAAATATTTGCACATGGACCTTTATAAAGCTCTTTTGGGCTGGGCTTCGCAACATATTTATATATACTAGTAACTTGGTCGGACCGTTTAAGGTGAACCGGGTCGAGTCTTGAGGTGGGGCCGGATCCATTGGACTTGTTTTTTCATGATCTATCCATCGGTGTGTTCGGGAAATTTTTACAACTTTGTTTAAATCTCGATAAACGTGAAAACATCATCGAAAGTCACCCGAAAATTACCGTTTTTGCTTCGTTTTTAATCCTTTGTACCTGCAAGACATAATAACACAATACAAACATATTTACAATATAATTACTCATATTTTCTGGTTATTAGTCCATTATGTCACAACCGGCAATTTTTGATATTTTAAATGACTATTTTATCCTTTGACTTTTTGGTTTCGACTTGACTTTTTGACCTTTTACGGTCACATAAAAACGATTACCGCGTCACCAGTAAATATTTGAAACGTATTTAAATAATAAATCATAATTATTATTATTATTATCTCTCATTTACAAATTTATTTTTATAACTTGTTTGACTTGAAAGCGAGAAGATACATGTTATTCCTAAGTTGACCTATCAAAAACGACCCGCCAAAATGAGTTATTGATTATAGGGTATACTAGCGTTTGTCATAAAACGCCATTCCGGACAACTTTTCAGTTTTACCCGAGACCTGAAACCAAGCAGAAAGCGACTAAAATAACCTCGCAAAATTTTGAACACAACGCATACCGACACAAAAATAATTAAATTTATATTTAATTATCACTTTTTATTAAATAAAAATATCTAATAAATTATTTAATATTTTATTCAAAAGCGTTTATTTAAAAACGCCAATGTTCAAATTAAAGTTTCATTTTTACGGACAAAGCTTACCCGCGACACCCAATTGTACCAAATATATAATAATGATTTTAAATATATTTTATATAAATATTTATAAAATACTAGTCATGTAAATACTCATTTTTGTGGGAAAAATCATTTGGAACGCAATGGCACAACTTTCGTGTTTTAAATCATTCGTTAACTAGCCTAAACGAGTCCCGAACCATTTGTTAACAAAAGTTACACTTTTGGTCCCTGTAAAAATATTTACACCATTAACCCTAAACTATTTTACAATTGCCACTTTATTTTCAAATTTCCTACTATAAAAACCTCACCCATTAGGGTTTCATTCATTTTATTACCAAACCATAGCCACACATATACACCCTTCTCCCTCTCCTCTAAAATTTCTGACGCCCCCTCCTGTTTTTCCGGCGAGATCCCGGCCAAGCTTCGGCCAACAACCCATCGTCACCGTCATCTTCATCCCCACCACCACAATCATCTCCCACCGCCAAACCTCACAATCGTCACCACCATCGTCACAACCGCGGCTTAGCCGCGTATCCCCACCACTACCTTCACCTCTTTTCCCTTTGGATGGTTACATTTATTTTGTTATTGGTTCAAGTGTATTTTGTGTTATTTTTTATTTTAAGGGGTGTTTGTTTCTGGGTTTAGCAGCACCTAAGGGTTTGTTTGTTTCGTCGTGTTAACAGCCCAAAAAGGGCGTTTGGTTATGGGTTTAACAGCCCATAAGGGCGCGTTTGGTTTTATGGTTAACAGCCCAATAGGGGCGTTTGGTTGGATGTTTTACAACCTATTAGAGTGCGTTTGGTTATGTGTTTAACGGCCCATAAGGGTGCGTTTCGTTTTGTGTGTTTTTGCCAAACAACCCACTAAGTGGTGTTGATAATGGTTTATTTTGTCTCGCGATTCGACGGAGTATTAAAGGGTGAGTTTATTTTGTTTATGTTTTAAATACGCGGCGATGTGTTTAGTTTATTTATTTCGCTTCTTATTTAATCTCGTTTAGTTATAAAGTAAAACATGTGGATAAATTGCAACATCGATTGATTAAGAGAAAACGTTGAAATTTGATAAATATGGAAACGTTACATAAACTATTAGGTCATGTCGAAAATTTTATAAATTTGTACACTAAGTAAATTTCACTAAAACTTCTATTACATTAGAAAACCGATAAAAGGACGAGTTATAGAGACTTAGGGTTTATTAACTAGTAATTATACAATAACCGGACAAATAAAAGGAAACTATACCTTTACAAACGAGACAACTAGTTTAGCTAAAACACTTAACGAGATACTAAATTATAAGATATAGTTTTATAATTCATGACCAATGGGCAAAATAATAACTTTTGTAAAACCTTTAAAAGCGTCGTTTAACTAATACATAACTTTAAAACGTGTGGTTACTTTAATACAAAAATCCTTTATATTAATTTTGTAATTATTTCCGAAAGCGTGTCGAATTATGTTATTTTAATTATTTTTCTAACTTCTTTTATATAATACTTGGAAAGTATTATATGCTTTGACTATTTTATTTTTCTCGTCTTCTTTCTTATATAATACACATCGCGTATCATTTATACTTCGATTTATTCTTTTGGTCGTTTATCCTTATTATATAATTCATTTTATGAATTATATACTCGTTTCATTTTTCATATGTAATATATGCGGAATATATTACACGCTTTACTTTTACCTTTCGATTTGTTTTATTTAACCATCCATCGGAAACCCAAATACACAAATCCTAAGCTAGTGGGACTTAGCCGTTAAGTTAAGCTACATCTTCTTGGTCGAGTCATTTTGTTTTCTATTTGTATTGTGCTTATTATTTGCATTTCTGCTAATTGTTCTGTAACATCAAGGTGCATAGCCCCACGTTTTACTTGTTTTATATTTTTTACTTTACTTTTTTAGGGTGAGAACATGCTCGTTTACAAACTTGTTTACATTACTGAATTTCAAACTCGTATACATTGATTACAAACTTATTACATGATTGATATCACACTCGTTTTTACTTATGGATATAAGTACTTTAAGCTTTTACGAAAACGTTGGTTGTTTTTACTATGGACACAAGTATCTTGATTTACTCTCCCTGTTTACGTGTTGCCTAAGTAGCGATTAGACCACTTTCTTGCCCGAAACTATCATGAACTGTTAATTATGGTATAACCAATTGGATTGGTCTCAGTAAGCGTGATTGTTATAAATAGATCTATTGGGACTAATTATCCCTATCCGGGTGAGTAGCGCTCACTACCTACGGGCTACCGTTAAACGGATACATAACATGTTGGAACACTTTGGGGTGTCTTGGTCGGACACCTGTAGGGCAGAATCATTATCTAGCATATTGCATGCATCACTAAATTTAGCTTTGGTGTCATGAGCTTAGCGCAACAGTAAATACCTTTTATGTGAAGTTGTATTTGTTATAACTGTTGCATTTTGGAAACTTGTGGTCCATACTACTTTGGTTAAACGTTTCTGTTTACTAAACACTTTTTATGAATCTGCGGGTAAGTCAGTATTCACTAAACATTTTTGATTCTCATAAATGTTTTACTTAAACCTATAAATTCACTCAAATTTATGTTGAACGTTTTAGCATGTTTTTCTCAGGTGATTAGCTTTGGACTTCTTGACGTGCTATGTGGAGTCTACGTGCAATATGATACCGTTATCAAGACTTTATTTCTCATTCATACTCGTTGTCTTTTAAAAACCAAATTATGCTTCCACTACATTTTTCTTACGCTTCCGCAAATGTTTGATTTCTTTTGGAATCTTATAAAACTTATCTATTTTTAAACAATGCAACGAGTTATGATTTTCAAAACGTCCATTAGTGGTCGTTCTCCCGTGCCTTGTGTTCAAAATATGATGACGTCACGCCCTCGGACACGAATTCCGTCCAGGCCCCGTCTGGGGGTGTGACAGATTGGTATCAAAGCCAAGGTTATAGAGAACCAGGTAGAATATCTAGGTAGAATATCTAGGTCTGGTCTATAACCAGTATGTGATCCTTACGTGCTTTTATGTGTGCCTTATACGTATTTTTCCTATTGCATACTTGAGAACCATTTTTCCTTAAGCATGCTATGATATGGGTTTATCTCTGCCCTGCGTTTATCTCTCTGTGTGTTTATGTTGCGTTGCGTTTACTTTTTTTTATTTTTTTTGCCCGTGAGCTCTACCTCGCTATGAGCTTGCGTTTGCCTTGCGGTTATCTTTTCTCTGCGTTTGTCTTTTCTCTGCAGTTATCTTTTCTCTGCGTTTGTCTTTTCTTTGCGATTACGTTTGCCTTACGTATATCTCCTTATTTACTTATATAGAAGTTGTCTATATAAATATTAAACTTTTCTAAGACATTGTGGATGACACAATGGTCTCTAAAATTTGTCTAAGACATTGTGAGCGATGCAATGGTCTTGAACTTATTTTTCATAACCTTATACGATATCGTTTTACACGAAACTCGTCACAGCTTGTTTACATGGAATTATGTATGAATCTAAGTATTACAAGTCTTGTATGGACGAGACTTGTAACAGGAGGTTTAATATGATAATTGCTATGTAAACTTGTTCGTAAAGATCTTTATCTTATTACTTTAACCGTATACTCATCAACTATCATGAACTCTATGTCGATCCCCCTGATTGTTTTACTCCCCGTCTCCAAAGGCGATTTTTAAACACTCATCCCATACTCATTATAGAACCGGCATCGTCATGTCATCCACCACCTTGAAGATTTTGTGAGTACGCGTATTGCATCAGAAATTATTAAGTAGGCCAATTTATAATCTCTTTATTTGAAAGGATTGGGACGCCTCTTCATTTAAATAAAGAAATTGTAAATCATCGAACCATAAGTTTGTCAATTTATTATTTACATAAATTACGACGCTTCTTTATGCAAATAATAAATTATAAATGAGTAGGCTTAATGGTATCCAATATGAGACGAGTATGAACTCAATCCCGATAATCACCGAAATCCGTTGAAAAGGCCTAGAAACACAATCGTGTTTTACCGCTCAGCAGAATCTTAAGACCTCACTTGAACTACCTTATCTCATTCATAAGTTGCTTTTGACGTTACAGATCCTTACGATCATGAATTGTTTATGGAGCTAACTGACTTGTGCACTCTTGAGCTAATGAATTTGATTCATCCTGGAACTAACGACTGCGTGTAATATTCTACCACCCATCGCATGAGCTCTCCCGCGAGCTCCTCCCATTTGTTGACCTTTATTATGGGGATATTGTTTCTCGAACCGTCCTCACTCTCCACATCCCATCATCGTTTGTTATAATTATTATTGCTATGTATTCTTATACTTTTGATTCGCGACTCCATATGTTTGTGCTATGATTTTCAAATGATTAAAATGAATATTTATTATATGGAAGATTTTTGATGATTTCAGATATATAATTTGTTGTTGAGAGGTTGTGAGATTCATGAGTTGCAACAAAGATGGCCATGAGGATAGGCTAGTATTATAGTGGAATTGGTTGATTAGTTTTGGCGTAAAAGAACTTTTGGATAGTTTGGAAAAATATGGCAGTGTTATGGTCAAGTTTATGGCCAAGTTTATGGTGGATTTACAAAAATATAGTTGCTAGCCCGAGTTTAAAGGAGGGTAAACAGACATCTAAAAATGCTTTGAAAGGTTAAAACTTCAAGATTGTGATATATAATCGTTTTCCCGTCATTTCAAAAAAAAAATTCAAAAGGTTTATTAAGTGCCGAAAGCCTTCAAAACGTGGAGCTTCTTAATATTAAAACGAAGGTTTAGGAATTTTCTAAAAATGATAAGTCGTTGTCGTTGTTCGTTTCTAAATATAACAAGTTATATATATATATATATATATATATATATATAGAGAGAGAGAGAGAGATATATTTAGCGAGCTAAGTATTTTGGTTAGACGCTAGTGTTTCACTAGTTCGTATTTGAAAATATAGAAACGATTAAATTAGAGGATGCTATTAACGTCCCGAAACTAAAAACTTTTCTAAAATGGAAACTTTCTATAAGTATTAATTTTTCGTAAGAACGTCGTAACATCTTCATAAACTTAATAAGTTCGTAAAAACACAATTTTGTTGACTAAACTAAAGCACAAACATATATGGTTGTCTATTTCGTTATTAAACGTTGTGTACAACGTTTCTTTATTATTATTATTTCTCGTTCTACGACGCGTCTATTTATTAGGTCGCAGTTGGAGCCGTTCGGTTATACTTTAGTCGCATTGTTCGCTTGTGGTGTGTTGAGCCACGATTCATCCTCGTACTTCCTAGGTAAGTTGAATACTTACATTCTTTAGCCTCGTCCGATATTAATCGTCGAACCTTACCGATATCAAAAACCAGACTCTGCCCTTAAACATTTAAAACTTCATACAGACATACCCACGCGCCTACACTTTCTCTTTTGATGTTTCCACTATTAAGAGCATTTCCTTTATAACACGTTTATATCAATCATAAAACTTGTAATGATATTTTTCTAAAACACTCATTTTTATGGATTATATATCCTGGTCAAACTTAGCCAAAATTTATGTATATTAAGAAGTGTCGAAACATTGAATTTTTGCTGCATAAAGTTATCAACGCCATGTTTAAAAACGAGTTTGTTAAATCTTAAATCTTTTCTTGATCATACAATCGGTTAACACAAATCGAATCCCGGGACGGAATTCCTTTTAGGGGTAGGTAATGTCACAACCGACAATTTTTGATATTTTAAATGACTATTTTACCCTTTAAATTTTTGGTTACGACTTGACTTTTTGACTTTTTGACCTTTTACGGTCACATAAAAACGATTACCGCGTAGCCGGTAAATTTTTGAAACGTATTTAAATAATAAATCATAATTATTATTATTATCTCTCATTTACAAATTTATTTTTCAAACTTGTTTGACTTGAAAGCGAGAAGATACATGTTATTCCTAAGTTGACCTATCGAAAACGACCCGCCAAAATGAGTTATTGATTATAGGGTATACTAGTGTTTGTCATGAAACGCCATTTCGGACAACTTTTCAGTTTTACCCGAGACCTGAAACCAAGCAGAAAGCGACTAAAATAACCTCGCAAAATTTTGAACACAACGCCCGACCAATAATAAGTTAAATTTATATTTATAATACTTTTTTTAATTAATAAATTATCTAATAAATTATTTAATATTTTATTCAAAAGCGTTTATTTAAAAACGCGAATGTTCAAATTAAAGCTTCATTTTTACGGACAAAGCTTACCCGCGACGCCCAATGGTACCAAATACTCCATCCGTCCCTAAATAAGTGTCCACTATTGACTTTCGAAGTCATTCTTCTTCAACTTTGACCTTAAATTATTTTGTTTGTGTTATATAATATTGGATGAAAATCATATTCATGAAAAATACATTGAAAACTCAATCCATTCATATATTTTGCATCAAGTATTATATAACACATCAAAAATAAATTAAGGTAAAGTTGAAGATGAATGACTTCAAAAGTCAACAGTGGACACTTATTTAGGGACGGAGGGAGTAAATAATAATATTATAATTACTATTATTTAGAAAAATATTTATATTATTACAGTCTTGTAATAGACTATTTTTGTGGGAAAAATCATTTGGAACGCAGTGGCGCAGCTTTAGTGTTTTAAATCATTCGTTAACTAGCCTAAACGAGTCCCGAACCATTTCTTAACAAAAGTTACACTTTTGGTCCCTGTAAAAATATTTACACCATTAACCCTAAACTATTTTACAAGTGCCGCTTTATTTTCAAATTTCCTACTATAAAAACCTCACCCATTAGGGTTTTCTTCATTTTATTACCAAACCCTAGCCATACATATACACACTTCTCCCTCTCCTCTAAAATTTTTGGCGCCCCCTCCTGTTTTTCCAGCCAGATCCCGTCCAAGCTTCGGCCAACAACCCATCGTCACCATCATCTTCATCCCCACCACTACAATCATCTCCCACCGCCACACCTCACACCCTACATCACCATCGTCACCTCTACCACCTCCAACCGCTGCACCTCCAACTCCACATGTCGGCCATCATAACCATCTTCGCCTACACCACCACGATCTCCACCAGATCCAACAACCACAACCGCCATCGCGGTAAAACAGCCACACCACCACCCGCATCACCACAACCACCACAACTTTGACAACCATGACTTGAGCAGGTTAGTCAAACTATTAGTGTTGACTTATGTATCTGTTGCAATGTATGGGTTATGTGTTATATGTGTTTATACGTGTTTATATGTATTTGTGTGGGATATGTAAGATTGGATAATCAATCCATTGAGCGTGATCGTCTCATTGGGATTGGATTTGTGTTAGATTTTATGGAATTCATTTCGTTCACCTTTGGTGACAAGGAAATGATTTTGGTGATTGAAGCGGTTTCATATTAATTGTGTAAGTAATTATACGTATATGTAATTTTGTGTTAGTGATTTAAGATAAGATTAGGTTTTAGTAGTTAGGATATGAGAGAAATGAAATTCCTATTTTTGGAAAGTTAGGATTAATAAAAATGAAAAGTTAATTATTTTTAAAAGTCAAGTAAATTGCGTTTACGCAAAAAGGTATGCACAAATAAGCTTTGGTTTTTATAAAAACTTAAGGTAAAGCAAATAATTAAGTAATTGATAAATAAATAAATAAAATATTTTTTTATACATGAATAGTAAAAAACGAATTTTAGAGGAAAAAGAAAGAAAAAAGGAATTTTAAAAGGAAACAAATACTAATTAGACTTTATACATAATTAGTTTGGGGGCCTATAAATACAAAATAAAATCCCATAACCCTCCCCCTTGGTATAAGCGGTCGAACAAAGAGAAAAGAGGAGAAAAAAATTAGGGTTTTTGCTTTTGTGAAGAAATAAAGCTCTAAGGTAAGTTTTAATTAATCCTTGTTAGTTATTAATCACTAATTCATGTAATAATTATTATGATGGAATTAGGGTTTTGTAAAATCAGTAAATTAATGAT